>JAYMTF010000127.1:0-51164 GCA_036897485.1 Pelargonium nanum
GACTTCTACTCACCAAAGAACATTCTGGCCCATGTTGTCTCTCCCATTTTCAAATTCATGGTTTTTAAAATCAAGATTTGATTCTTTTCAATTGCTTCAATTCTTTCTTTATTTCCTAAAATTCTCTCCCACCACACCACCGTATTGTTTTCCTCTTATATACCTCTCTCTCTTCTCACACATACACTACACTTCACAAACCCTAAGACTACACAAAATGGGCGTTGACGTGCAAGCCAAGCTCCGGCTGGCTCTTGGCTCCGTCAAGGACCATGCATCCATCGGCAAGGCCATGATCACCAACCACGACGGCTTCTCCGACGTTGAGATCGCCGTGGTACGCGCCCCCAGCCACCACAACACCCCCATCCACGACACCCACATGCACGAGATCCTATTCCTCGTCTCCAACTCCTCCTCCTCCGTCCCTTTCCTGGCCGAGCGCATCTCCCGCCGCCTCGCCAGGACCCGCGACCGCCTCGTGGCCCTCAAGACCCTCATGCTCGTCCACCGCCTCCTCCGCGGAGGCAACCGGAGCTTCGAGCGCCAGCTCCGCAGCGCCCACCTCTCCGGACACCTCCAAATCAGCTTCACCTCCCTCGCCTTCCCGTCTTTCGGGTTCTTGAACAACTACGCCCGCTACCTCGAAGAGAGGATCGGATGGGCCATCAACCAGGCCGGGAAGCTCGAGCCCGCCGCCTCCGGACAAGCCGAGTTCCGGTGCTACAAGGCCGACAAGTCCCTAGACTTGGCGTTCCGGAGACTCCCCAAGTGTCAAGCGTTCTTGGACGGAGTCTTGGCCTGCTCGCCGGCCAAACCGGAGGACACCATGATGCTGTCCAAGGACTTGCTGGCTCGAGCCGCCATGACCAACATCTTGAAAGAGAGCTTTCAGGTGTACGCGACGTTCTGCGAGGGCGTCGCGACGCTTGTGGACATGTTCTTGGACTTGACAAGATCGGCTAGGGCTCTGGCGTGTGAGATACTCAAGAGGGCTTCGAGGCAGAGCCAGGAGCTACAAGACTTGTACAACACGTGCAAGAAAATCATGAACAACAAGAACCTAGACTACCCTTTTGTTCAGGTCATCACCATGGATCATGTTAGGGCCTTGGAGCAATGCTTGAGCTATGGTCCGGCGAGTTCGTGCCGGAAAACAGAAACTAATCATTGTCGTCCGGTTCTTGAGGAATCAAGAAGTGACTTCTCGTGCGCGTTGGAGACCAAGATAAGCATGGTGTGGGTGGTGTTTGAAGATAAATTAGATATGGGAGGATCGGGAACAAATGATGATAGTAAGGTGGCTAATTTTTCTGGACAAGGAAGAGTTCTTGATGGTCAGCATGTTCACGAGCCTTGTAGCTTGCCAATAAACCCATTTGCAGCTTGTTTTGATACTAGAATTGTTTTGTAGAATTTTGGGTTTTGGTGAAAATTTTTGGTTCTTGGATAATTCATGTATTTTATTGGTTCTTATTTTTGTATTTTTTTTGGTGAGTTGATTATGTAGTGTTTGTATTAATTGGAAGTTATAGAAGAAATATAATTTTGGCATGTGCACGTTTGTGAGTTTAGAGTTACAGCGAGGAAGTACTACAACTAGAAAATGATGCATCTCATGTTCAGCAATCAATACAGGAGAGGGAAAAAAAATAGCATAAAAAGGATCAAAATGTTCTATAATGGCTTTCATCAATTTCTAAGTCCGTATAGATGAAAATGATAAATACAACGGTCAAGTCCTTCCAGCCTAAGCCAAGGTGCAACGGTCCCACGTCCCTCCAGGCTCCAGCCCAATCCAATGTGAGCTCAAGCTAAGGATGCCGGCCCCAAAATCTATGTCAACTCATCGAGCTCTCTCTCAAGAGAAACTCATAGTAAATTTTTTTGTTAATTAAGCTACACAACGAGGGGGTGTCTCTCCTCTTTTAACCCAAAATCTCTCGTACAGTTTCAGTTGACACCAAATGGTTTCTTTCTACCTGACTGATCTGTAGATCTGCTACAACCAGTGTTTAATATCATTGACAATTTCCTTTGATAACGCAAACATTTTATTACTCCACAATTACAAACCACAACCATTGACATGACCTTCATGTATCTAGAGACACACTGGTTACATAAACAAGTAATATACATACATTGGTTTGGGGAATAGAGGCAAGACTAATTTATACAATCATAGCCCCTATGAACCAAGTGATACAGGTACAACATTATCTTTCTGAAAGTACCGTAGAACCTTTATAAGAGAATAAGCGTACAGCGTTCGTGTAACTTACTTCTGCCAGTTCTTCTTTAGACATCTCCAGCAAAGACGCTACATAATCAAGTACCTGAAAGTATATTCGTGTAAATGTTATCGACTTCAAATAAAATCTTAGTATAATTAAATATCAGGAAAGAGTCTATACACCCGATGCTACTGTAGAGGTAAAAAAAAAGGGCCATATACAGCTAGAGGGTTCTATAGAGTCTATACATCTGAATGCAAAATTTAACAATGACATCACAGTTCGTGGTAAACACCAAGGACAGACTACTCTCATGAGTTTTATCAAACATCAAAAGCTACAATTATACAAATGAAATGTTCTACCATCTAATTCTCATCTTTGTTTTGATAAAATAAAGCTAAGCCTTACTTTAAAAGGGACACTGTACAGGAATGTGTTTTGCAAGTATAATAGGAAACTTATGAGGTCAAAGCTCACTATGTAAAACAAGATACTAGATGAAGTGCCAGAGAGCAAACAATGTACAAGAATCTTTAAGCAGAATAATCCCATTATTTATCAACCAGGACTATTCTCACCATGTAAAACAAGATGCTGGGTGAAGTACCAGCGAGCAAACAATGCCCATACATTTTTAGCTTAGCTATATCAACAATACACCAAGTACTAGTGCAAACGAATTGTTACAATTTTGTTCTATTATTGCCAGAATTTGGATATTGGCCTGTCGCTATTCTAAGATAAGCTTCCAGTTGGAATACATTATATTATATTCCCTATAATTGTTATCCTTATTCCAAATCAAGGAGCATAAGATTAAGGACTAATGGTTAGTCGTTTGTTGTGGATCACAAATCTAGCAAAGAAAGAACCATAAATGTCTCTGTCTCGACATGTTTTACATAAGCAGTAGCACAATCAACATGACGTTAAACTCTGTTTTGTACGAGAATTGAACATAAAGGTAAAGGAATTCCCTATAGTTAGAATTGCCATTATGGTGGTGGGAAAAGAAGGATGCCAGATTTGAAATGCATGTGTAAAATAGAAATGTGTATGAGTGAATCTACTTATATACAGCCACATGAGACATATGTCACAACTATGTGACACTTCAATAAGAAATGAGAACAGACATACATTATAAATGTTTGCTGGATGATTAAGTGTTTCTTTAGGCAGAGTGGTTGTATCTCTTGCAGTATGAGATGGATTATCCTCAGGAATCCTAGTAACTGAAGTTGAATTTCTGTCTTGGGCCTTAGCTTCTTCAGGAAATGAAGGATCTCCATCAACAAAATGCAGAGAATTTAAATCTGACTTAGGCAATGCATCAGGTGCATCAGTCTCCAATAAAATCCTTTCAGTGGGTACCTACAGAAACCAGGAAATTATAATGTCAAATGTTGTGACATTTACCACTCAAGAATTACATGCAGGAACTAACCGTCTTCAGCATCTTTTTTGCCTTTGCAGCTTTCATAGACATAAGGAATCCAGAGAATGAAAAATAAGCCCCCATCTTGGCAAATTCAGGAACCATCTCAGCAGAACCAAGGTAAGAATGAAGAATAATGCCAGCAGGGAAAGGCCCCATGCCTCTGAGGGAATAAATAATCACATTAAGAAAGCATGTATAATGAGCAAGGTAAAAATATTATAGAAGGGGATATAGCGCATAAGGAAAGCATGAGACACCTCAGAGCACTCGTGTACATAAACACATCAAAGACCCTGAAGCAAATTTTCATAGAATAGCTGTATGAATCTGTCACGTTGATGGCAATACAAGGCCTAAAAGTTTCTCTCAGCATGACTCGCAATGCATAAGATTATTATTACTTACTATAGAGTCTAAAGGAAATTGCCAAAGCACATATCCCTTGGCTCAATCCCGTACCCAATCTTGGAATGAGAAAGAAAGAACAAATGAGAAAATAAAAGAAAAAGATATTTCTTAACCAAAACTTGGACTATCTGCTCTTCTCTCCAAGAATAATGAATTATTAATGACCAAAATTCAGAATTACCTCCATTACTTGAGACACTCACATCAAATCTTGAGATAATATTCCCGATTCACAGATAATAGATAGTTGTACGTATGTTAGCACCACAAGGGCGGCCTACTGCATGAGGTTCCGACAATTTTGGAGTTTGGGGAGGCTCATTAATGTACGCTACCTTACCATAACTTTGCAAAGGTTGTTTCCATAACTTGAGTATCTGATCTCAAGGTCAAAACATAACAATCTTATCGTTGCGCCAAAGCTCACCCTCTAATATGCTAGCACCCTAAGAAAGGGAAAATCAATCATGTTTACTACATAAAAGCTTCATTACAGGAAAGCCCACTAATTTGACTCTTGAAGTCCCAAAAAGGGAAATAGATAATAATGCAGATGACTGCAATTTCTTACAAAGATTAAACTAACCCCCTCAAAAGGAGCCTAAATAAACAGGTAAAATGCATCCTTGACCAACAAATAGTGGAGATAGATTTAAATTTCAGTTTTCTTTGCCAAGTCACATTACATAAAGTTGTGAATTCGAAAGGTAAATTGAACTGCAAAAAGGACTAATGGAAGGACAAGGAAGATGAGAAGGGAACTCTCTGCACCGCATTTCTGACTATATTACTACCAGCTTGGCTTATGGCATTAATCCATGAGAAATTGATAAACTGAGATGAACAGTTATGCCTCTGATCTCTAGAGCTTACAACCATTGACCCCCTATGTCTTATGCACAGCTTAACGTTTTTAACTATCCCTCCAAGTATCCAATTGGAGCACAAACCACAAATATGAAGGAATTAAACAAACGTGTAATCATACTTCAATATCTGGAGAAGATCACCAAATGCACGAACACAATGAATGGATGCAGGTCTCTTCAGTGCTTTTGCAAGTTCAAGCTGTTGCTGGAATACTTGAACCTGAAAGATTTTGCGCATACAAATCAGCCTGGAAATCATTCTAATAAGAGTAACTACATTGTGTTCTAATAGTAAGAATTGAAAGGAAAAAAAAAACATATTTTTTATAAGATTAATGGAGCAACAGGAGCAGTAGCAGAAGACTCAGTATCATTACAGCATGGTATTACTTGGGTTAAGATTTACATCTTAGGGATGGGGTACGGATGTGTGCAATATAACACATGTATTATACAATGTTGTGGAATGAGAAAAAGGAGAGTAGACAGATATCATACTTATGTATAGAAATACATTTTCTACATGCAAGAGCACAAACAAACATGCACACAGGCAACGGTACACGCACACACCTACGCAGGCATTTATGTATGTATGAATAAATATATAACAAATTTGTTAGGAAGAATAAGGAGGAAAGAAAGCAACAACATCAAAGAACAACACCGAAGAGGCTGCTTGGTAGTACACGGCCAGCTGGCAAACCTGACCGGCACTCAAACATTTCCTAAGACCCTATACCCAAAAAGGGCCCAAAGATTGAGTCCATCAACAAAGAAAGGGAGCGCAAAGCACAACGGCAAACGCGGTGTGACGGCTGTAATGAGAGAATAATATTTTACTATAAATAGTTAAACATAAACAGTAAAAAAATGTACGCATTATATATTATAATATTGACTTGGGTTCTCGAGGAATAGATCGTTGTCTTAAGCATCGGAGGGGTTTGGAGCGAGAGAATACTTAATGGGACAAGTGGTGTAAGGCGGTTGGTCCCCTTGAGGTCTTAGGTTCAAACCTCCATTCAGTTGTTGTTGGTATTGAGGTTCCGAAACTAAAGCTGCTTCTAATTTAGCATATTACCCGTGCAGCCTATAAAAAAAAAACGGAGAAATTTTGTTATCGGTCATCAGGGAGGTTCGTGAGGCAACAAGGGAGATTCGTGTACCATCACTGAACCCGACGTGAACGAAAAGAAAAACGATGACGCACCCCGAGAATGTGGAGAAAGGAATAAGAAGCTCAATGAGGGGCATCCCTAAAATGCCTGCTCCGACTAAGGTAGCGGAAGACCCAAGTCACTTTAAGTGCACGCCAACAAAGAAAAGACCAGGAGACAAGACAATACCGCCCCTGAGATTAGGACAAAACCTATTCCCAAGCACAAATCCCCTGATGGAGTATGTAGATCGAGAAGGATACAGGAAACCTAACCGGTAAAGGAAAAAACACATCGGATGATGTTGAGGATGAGAAAGACCCACTCAAACACGGAGAGAGAACAGGGGAAAGGCAGATAGAAAGGTCAAGGCGCGGAAAATCGTCCACGTACTATGAGAGGAGAAAAACCAGCCCCCGACAAGACTAGAGAACAGAAATGATGAAGACCATGAGGAGAGAGAGATGGAAAAAGGAGAAGCAAGAAGAACCATAACACCCAGCTATAGTTTGAATCACAGATCACTCTTATAGAGAACATCTGCATGGACGTTTTCCCCGGTGATTTCAAAATTCCAAAGATCCCGAAGTATGTGGAAGAAAGAGACCCGAACACCATCTAAACGATTTCTCATCCGACGTGAACTTGAAATACCAATAATCAAAATTAAAAGAGAATAGTTTAAAAATGGCATGATTTTTAACCGTTTCAAAGAGTCTTTGTTTTTCTTCCTATCTTCTTTTCACAAGATTTGGAGGTATATGATTTTAAAGTCACTCAAGGATACAACATCCTGAAAACCTGTCTACCAAAAGTTCATCTCTTGAACTAGAAGGAAAACCAGTCTACAAGAAGTTTATCTCTTCAACTAGAAGGGAGGATGCAATAACATGCTTCCCTTGAGTGCAAAAGCATAAGGAAGGATATATCTTCCACAACCAAGTGAAGAAAGTATAATTGGACAGATCATCTGTTTGAACATGTTCATATCCATGAATGAGACAATTTGCTCCGATTAGGTTTCCTTAAACACGACTGCCTTAAGTCATCCATTTGTATAGCTCATAAAAATATGTTCATGATGACGACATGCAGAGTAGATAATATGGACCCTTTCCTCTCACTCAAGCACACTAAATAAAAGTCCAACACCTAACAAGCAAGTTTGAGACTAGCCAGTTAAAGACACAATAGTAGAATTGTTCCTAAATAATCAATTGAGGATATTTGGGCCACCAGAAACAGCAATCTCAGACATACAGGCATAGAGAGTTGGGATAGAAACCTGCATGGTGAAATCAATCTCCTTGCCCTTTGAACCTTTGTCTATACCAATCTGGGGAAAAGATAGAAACCAAGATCAAGAACTCTTAGTTAATTGATGACATAAAACACAATCAAATGCGTGATACAGCAAAGAGACATTAACACAAAAATCTCAAAAACCAATCCAACTCATTAACAATGAAACAATAAAAAAGAGAAATTTAATAGGAAACTCACTCTGCAATCATCACAACAACCTATCTAACACTTCTATTTATTAGTTAATTTTCAGATTATGATATTCTTAGTTGAGTAGCTTTTATTTTGTTATTAGCAATTGATGAAAATGTAGAAACAGAAATTAGGAGAAAATTAATTGATCGACCTCTCCAACAGCAGCAGAGGGAGTAGCTTCAAATAAATCCTTCAAAGTGTTGAACCAGTTGGGACTCCTCTCTGCAACAAACCTTCCAATTTCCAATTACACGCATAATTTCATTAGAACCACAAAATCACTTCAACTCAATAACAAAATACAGCGAGCAAAGAGAATTACCATGGATGGAGGCCGAAATTGGGAATTACACTAGGATATTGCTCACTCATTTCTTTCACCAAATGCCAATCTCTCTATCGATATAAAGGCCCGTAAACAATTTATCAGCACGAGAGTGACGGTAAAATTGAGAATAAGCAAGAGAGAGAGAGATAGTTGAAGAAGCAGGAAAGTAGTACCTCGTGGGTTCCATTTACAGCGAAACGATCAACGCCGGCATCAATGGCGGTGGCGATGAGTTGAGGAGTCTTGCTGAAAATTCTCGGGTCTTGAAGGTGACAGTGTGCGTCGAACACTTTCAATATCATGGCCTCTTTGATTTTCACTCTGCAATTTCTTTCCACCTCTGGACTCTATCCAGGAGGAATGGTTGTGAAATGTGATGCGAACACTTCTCATAAGTAATTGGGTTAATTAGTTTTGTGTAGTAAGCAGATTTTATTGTTTTAGCCCTACATTGTTTCTGTTATGATTTTGACTCTTAAATTTTTTATTTTTTGAATTTAGCTCTATTAATTTGCTATATTAGCTTATTTACCACCACGTCATATGTGTCCGCTACATAAACCGCCACGTCACATCCAAATTACACATCATCTTCGAGACTCTAATAATTTGAAACACTGCGTTTTGGTCTTAATTTCATCCTTTTCCGTCTGGGATGCGAGCTCGTCTGCAAAAATTGGAGCTAACGGTTTTCTGGAAAATTAGAAAAAATACTTAAAAAGTAGTATTCTATATTCAAGCTATTTCGGAAAATTATATTTCAGTTTTCAAATAGAAAACTATGCATCTAAACAAGTTTTTTCAGTTGCCAAGGCATGTTGGGCCAAATAGTTTAAGTGTTTTGGATTCCATTTGAGGTATTGAGTTCGAGTCTCATTGTTGATGATATGAGGGTCATAAGGGGAGAGTTGCCTTTGTTATGTATAAAATAACGATTTTATGACAAAATGAAGTAAATACTTCATAAATCATAACTAAACAGGCTAGTTATTCGTTGCCCATTTCCCTTATTCACATCATCAAGTAGTTTATGGGTGTTCAAGATATGGATTGGGCGGATTGTTCCGCTCGGCCCAACGGATTGAACCCAACCGGTGGTTTGCGGGCAGTTTGGGCCGGTTAGTGGGTTGAGAAATGTTTTTTCCTTTTGGACACTCCTATACTACACATAAAATATATTTGGAGCAGTTTATATTTTGATTTTATTTGTGATGGCAGGCAATTGGACACGTCTCATCCCACACAGAAGCAGAGACTTGGCAACAAAAGTGGCCATTTGGTGATCCGAAGAAACAAAAACAGAAATAAAAATAGGAAATGGAAGATAGAATAGTAATGGAACACGTTGGCTCCAAAATATTCTTGAGGCGTAGCCTGCGCCACAGAATCGAACACCAGCCAATCACACCTCAACTTGTTTGATCTTCTCTTCCCCACTCTCAGATAACGACCTTCTCTTCACTTCCCATCTCTTCCGTAATACACTCTCTCTCTCCCTCTCAGTCTCCTCAGTCCACACTTAAGCTAATTAATATCTCCTCCTGATTCCTCTTTCTTGCATTTTCACATACACATTGCGTTCATTACATACACACAAAACACAATCACTCACATTCACCTATATATACACCTCAGGTTCTTTCCTCGCCAACCCTTTCGAAAAAAAATCTAAAAAAATCACTCATTTCTTGTTCTTGTTCTTGTTCTTAGCAATGTTGAGAAATCAACACATGCGTACAGAGTGAATACAAAGGTTACTGTAAATTTAGCTGGTTTTCTGTTTCTATTTTCGTTACTTCTGTCTGGTATGGAATCGGTGTCGTGCTCTTATTGTGGGGGCATCTCGACGAGCTTGGCCCTCAAGAGGTCGCCGAGCTTGACCCTTCGCTTCCGGCAGGCTGGGTTTCCTTCATTGCTATGCGTTTTGAAGCACAACAACGCCAATTTTTTGTACAGTTGTTCTCCGACATTTGGGTTTGGTTTCCGACCAGTAATCAGGAACAGCAGCAGTAACAGTAGCAGCACCAATCCTGCCCGCACCAGGAGAAGGAGTCGCAGCAAGCAAGGCGTTCCGGCTACCTCCAAGACTACCGGCACCGCCGGTACCACTGCCCGGTCAATTCCAAAGCCAGATCCCGAGCAGAAGCAGAAGCGGCAACCTCAAAAGAATCAGAATCAGAACCATAATGGGGACCCACTGGGTCGGAGGGAGCTTGGGAAAGGGGTGGTCCGGTGGATAACCCAGGGAATGAAGGCCATGGCTTCCGATTTCGCGGCGGCGGAGGCTCAGGGGGAGTTCTTGGAGTTCCGGCAGCGGATGGGTCCGGGGCTGACCTTCGTCATCCAGGCGCAGCCTTACCTCAACGCCATTCCCATGCCCATGGGTCTTGAAGCCGCTTGCTTGAAGGCCTGCACTCACTATCCCACTCTCTTCGACAATTTCCAGCGGGAACTCCGGGATGCTCTGAAGGACCTCCAAACCAAATCGGTGGTTCAGAACTGGCGCGAGACGGAGTCGTGGAAGCTGCTTAAGGAGCTCGCCAATTCAGGTTCGCTCTCTCTCTCTCTAACATTGTTTTCAGTTAAATCCTCTATGATTGAGGCTGAGTTTTTTTGGGTATGGTGCATTCTTCAGCCCAACATAGAGCTATAGCTCGCAAAGTAACCCAGCCAAAGCAGGTCCAGGGTGTTTTGGGAATGAACATGGAGAAGGCAAAGGCCATACAGAACAGGATGGAAGAGTTCACTAGTCGCATGTCCGAATTGCTTCGGATAGAAAGGGATGCTGAATTGGAGTATACACAAGAGGAGCTAGATGCTGTTCCTATGCCGGACGAGACTTCTGATTCTTCAAAACCAATTGAGTTCTTGGTTACTCATGGTCAGGCTCAGCAAGAAGTCTGTGACACCATTTGCAATTTGCATGCAGTCAGCACATCCACAGGTCAATTATCATTTCGGTTTAAGTTTTGATGGTCTTGTCACTTGTGATTTTATCCTGTTTGGTTTTTTATTGTGATTTCTGAGTTAACTTGCTACTGCCGATGCAGTCCAAAAATTAAATTCTCTGAGGAACCAGAATCGGATTTTGTCCACAGGATTAGGAGGAATGCATTTGGTGCAGTTCAGGGCGGAGGGAAATCACCGATTGCCTCCTACTACGCTTTCTCCTGGAGACATGGTTTGCGTGAGAACATGTGATAGCAGGGGTGCTGGTGCAACCTCCTCCTTGCAAGGATTTGTTCACCACTTCGGAGAAGATGGCTGTAGCATTAGCGTGGCTTTAGAGTCCCGTCATGGTGATCCCACCTTTTCTAAGCTCTTTGGCAAGAGTGTGCGTCTTGATCGTATTCAAGGATTAGCTGATGCACTCACTTTTGAGGTATTCTTGCACTATTTGGATAACCAATACACAAGAAATCCACACACTAAGCAAAGGATTTCCCCTCAAGTTTACAAGGAAATGACCATTTCTGGTGTTGTCGTATGATACACTAACTTGCACAATGAAACTTAGCCACATATCTTTATGTTGGACTGAGTTCTTAATTTTTGGGGCTTTATGGCCAAAGGTGTGGTATGCACCAACATGCTACCTAATGAGCATATAGACATGCAACTTAATGTTTCTCAATTGCTGCTACACTATCTTCTGAATGCATGAAAACATTCTGCAGACAGTCCATTTATATTCCTCAACACCCACTGGACATTTTTTTTCTTCTGCTGCTGCTCAGATTCACCTTATTATGTTATTTGCAGTTAGCATACGAACTTATGACCTTGTAATTATCATCTTTTACAGCGCAACTGCGAAGCATTGATGTTGCTTCAGAAGAACGGTTTGCAAAAGAAAAATCCTTCGATTGCTGTTGTGGCTACACTTTTTGGAGATGAGGAAGATGTCGCATGGATGCAAGAGAACAATTTGGTGGATTGGGCGGAAACAGAATTAGATGGACTGCCAGGTAGTGGAGCGTTTGATGATTCTCAGCGAAGAGCAATTGCCTTGGGTTTGAATAAGAAACGACCTTTTTTGGTACTTCAAGGACCACCTGGTACAGGAAAAACAGGTCTGCTCAAGGAACTTATATCACTTGCTGTCAAACAAGGTGAAAAGGTGCTTGTAACAGCACCTACAAATGCAGCCATTGATAACATGGTTGAAAAACTTTCAACAACGGGTGCAAACATTGTGCGGGTTGGCAATCCAGTGCGCATATCTCCATCAGTGGCTTCAAAATCTTTAGGTGAAATTGTGAAATCTAAGCTTGCAAGTCATGTCGCGGAGTTTGAGAGAAAGAAGTCAGATCTGAAGAGAGACCTCAGACATTGCTTAAAAGATGATTCATTAGCTGCTGGCATACGCCAGCTTTTAAAACAACTTGGAAAAACATTGAAAAAAAAGGAGAAGGAGATTGTGAAAGAAACATTAGCAAGTGCTCATGTTGTGCTTGCTACTAACACTGGAGCTGCTGATCCATTGATCCGTAGGCTGGATACATTTGACTTGGTTGTTATAGATGAAGCGGGGCAGGCAATTGAACCTTCTTGCTGGATCCCAATATTGCAAGGAAAGCGCTGTATTCTTGCTGGTGACCAGTGCCAACTTGCTCCTGTGGTCCTATCAAGAACTGCACTGGAAGGTGGTCTAGGAATATCTTTACTAGAGAGAGCTGCAAATTTGCATGAAGGAAATCTCGCCACCAAGTTAACCACACAGTATCGTATGAATGATGCTATAGCCAGTTGGTCCTCAAAGGAATTGTATGGTGGATTGCTGAAGTCCTCATCGATTGTCTCTTCTCATCTTCTTGTGGATTCTCCATTTGTCATGGTATGGTTAATTTCTATGACTATCAAATTCCATATTTTTTTTTTATATTTCTTGCATGATTTATATTTTTGGGGGAATGAGTTGCCTCTTGTCAACTAAAAAGCTGCCATATACCTCGAATCTTCCATGGTTTTAAGTAAACTTAAGTATCTTTAGTTTCTATGAGTAACACTTGAAATGAATGCTTATATATTTCTTTTAATGAAGATAATGCGTTCTGCGCATGTCACATTCTGATTCTCCTGTCAGGTCCTGCACTGATTCAACATGGTTTCTAAATTTTTACTAGGAAGCTTAATATATTGCATGCATATGCGCCTCAGATACTCTTAGTGGGTCTCAGTTTGTGGGAAACTTGTATGTCTTCCACATTGTGGAAGTACTACATTATTGTTGGACAGGAAGATATAGATAACTTTTGTCAGATTGTTCCTGATATGTATTTAAAGAAGTAGTTTTTTTTTTTTTTTTTTAAATTTCAGTAGTTAATGTTGGCTTCTGTTTCAAAGCCTTTAACTCATATTCAGGGTTCCAAAAATTCTGTCATTTATTTCTTCTTTCTTATAACCCTTTACTATTCAAAATGTAAATATTTAAAATTGTAATTTTTCTGTGTTATTGCAGCCAACATGGATAACGCAGTGCCCCTTGCTTTTGCTTGATACAAGATTGCCATATGGAAGTTTGTCAGTTGGTTGCGAGGATCATTTAGACCCTGCTGGCACAGGTTCCTTTTATAATGAAGGGGAAGCTGATATTGTTGTGCAGCATGTTTGTTCTTTGATTTACTCTGGTAAGCATACTTTCTTTTTATATTTATTTTTAAAAATTTTAAATTCTGTATATGCCCTTTAGTTTTTAATATATTGAGCCGCGGTTTCAGAAAATGGATTTCAGTACTGAATAAAATGTTAGTATTTTTTGTGTTCTAGTGTTGCTTTTTTTAAAATTCAGTTGAAAGATGTGCTAAGTGTTTTTTATATGTACTTGTAGAAGTTGGACGTTTTCTGTTAGAAATTCCCAAATAAGTTGAACTTCGTTTACTTTATCTCTTAAGGTGTTCTTGTATGTTATAATTAGTTAAAACCTCCGACTGTGAGCTCTGCAGACTGACATGTGAATTTATTACAATCTTGACATTGACAATATAGGGCGAGAAATAAAGCTGCAATTGATTGGCTCCACAAAAAATATTGATTTCTATATGTTGTCCCATCTATTACAGCCTCTAGAGATTTTGACTGCTGTTACAATTCGTTTGTGTTGCCATTTGCATCAATTTAACATTTTGACTTGTTCTACCTTGTCTATCCAGAAAAGAAAAGTAGTGTTCTTTCTGTAAATCTTTTAAGCATGCACTTTTGAGTAGTTGCTCTTCTATCTACTAACAGATTTTGCATTTTCAGAACCATACCATACTTACAGTTGGTTCTTCGGATAATGTTGTGTAGATTTTCTGTTTTCTAAATACAGCCATTTCTGGCAATTTGCACTGGCTTAACAGCTTTTATGGTTCTCCATTGAGTGCTGCTGCCCAGGTTAAGCAAACTTGTTTTGTTTGGAATCTTTGTTCAGGTGTTAGCCCAGCAGCTATTGCCGTGCAATCTCCTTATGTTGCTCAAGTACAACTACTGAGAGACAGGATTGACGAGATACCAGAGGCAAAAGGTGTTGAGGTTGCAACTATTGATAGCTTCCAAGGGAGAGAGGCTGATGCTGTTGTTATATCAATGGTATGGTTATTATGCTTGTTTTAGAGATTGCTAAATTCCTGATGGTTTTGAATTAATGCCTTTTTTTTTCTTTTTCATGGTGTCCTTTATAAAATTTACATTATCTACTTTATGGATAATTTTACGGTTTAACCTAAATTACAAGCATTATTCCCCCCTTTATTCTCTTATAATTTTTAGTGTTAATATGTTCTACACAAATTCATATAATATTATTTTATTGCTTTAGCTTTGTTGTATGTCTCCACCGCTTAGTTCTTTATTCACCAAGTACAGGTTTGCAAATTTTTGTTTGAAAAGTACAAGGAAAATCTGTTCAGTTGGTTTAAAAAACTTTAGGCCTCAGCATTATTGTGACATTACATTTGGTTGCTAAAACATGGATTCCCTGGTTTGAAAACAAAATGTGGTTGCTGAACAAGATGGTTTGTGAGTGTGGTACCCTTTCTACATCAAAAGATGCTTATCAAGGTTAAAAAGTTTGCCTTGGTGATTGTCTATACTTTTTCGGTATTTTAATGTATAACTGTATCTGTTAACTCTTCTTATATTTGCATATACTCCTGGTGCCCATATATATAATACATCTCATTTATACTATTTTCAACACTGTTCTTATAACTTGTTTGAAATGACAGTGATCATAATGGTAGGGTTATTCTGTACATGCAAATAATATAGTGAAGCACCCGTAGAAATTGATTCTCTCAAATTAGATCTTGTATTTTAGTGATTAGTAGATACTGATATGGGTTTTTTACATTGTATTAGGTACGGTCAAACACTCTTGGTGCTGTCGGGTTCCTAGGGGATATTAGGCGGATGAATGTTGCAATAACAAGGGCACGTAAACATGTAGCAGTTGTGTGCGATAGCTCAACAATATGCCACAATACCTTCCTGGCCAGGCTGTTGCGTCATATCCGCCATCACGGTCGGGTTAAGCATGCGGAGCCTGGTTCTCTGGGTGGATCTGGACTTGGCATGAACCCCAGTTTTCCATTGATGGGTTAGAGCATTGTTTGAGCAGATCAACTACTCGATCTTTAAATCTCATTCAGGAGACTTATTATTTGGGACGAATACAGCAGATGCTTGTTCTGCTTCCCTGCATAAATCTGTGCCTCGTCCTCAACTTATTTGAAGGAGAAAAGAAATTGCAACTGTAAGTATATTATAATATAGAAGCTTGTTTCATTTCCCTGTTGGCACTGTGAGTTCATGTGAAGAAAAAAAGAAGATTGTAATTACATTTGTATATAATAGCATACATTATGCATTCTTGTATACTATACTCAGTACTGTTGTTAAATTAACAGTTTATACTTTTGATTTATGGATTTGGTAGTTTGTTTAGCTGTGGATTATGAAGTATTAGGTAGTGTATTATCCATATATGTAATGTAGTAGTAGAAGGTGGTAAATTGGCAAGACCACAAAATTGTTATTGGATTGAGTTGACAGATAAAAGTGATGACAATCTGACTGTTAACAGTTGCTACTATTTTGTATTGGAAAATATAATTGATATAAGAATCTTGGTGATGTTAAATAATTAAATTAACCATATCTCAAACCAAGTAATGTCACGATTATCAAAGACTTCTTTGTTTCTATATTTCCAAACCTATTATTATCTTAATTGATTCATGCCATGGCAAGGGAATATCATAAAAAGAAAACCAATTATCATGATAGCTTCATTTGGCTCAAACCTATTCATAGGCAACATATATGTCCAAGTTTCTATAGGGAGGTTTTAGCTTTTCATGCCTACCCAGAAATGAAATGGAAATGGAAGGATGTTTTTTACTATTTAAATTTTGTTTTATATGTATACCATAACCAGGGAACTCTGATAAAACAAGTCAACTCTCAGTAGGGAGTACAAAGTCTAGAAATAATTTAATTATAAATTTGGATTTGAATCCGACTCAATGTTTGACACTTGTTATTAAAATGTAAAATGAATTTATTCGCAAATGCTAATAAAAGTAGCTTTTTTTAACATCTTATATCTAAACATTTTATAAATACTACTTATGTTATGACATTATCAGTCAAAAAAATTATACAACTAATTTATAAAAGGATTGATTACAGAAGGACCCCATGTCCTTTACACTTTCTGCACTAGGCACCGTTTATTCAATAGTAGGACCCCCTATCATTTTCTTCTACCCTTCCGTCATTTATATTTTGACTTGAGCTCGCCTCATTTATTAAACAAGTCTAAAGCTAGGGTCAAGTTTAACTCGAACTCGAGCCAAATATTTAGCGAGCCGAACTCAAACAGGTCAGCTTGTTTACACCTCTAATCTTCAATAAGGTGCACAGATGGAAGATAACCAAATAGCCTCTGAACTCCCTTTTATTTTCTCTCTCACCAGCATTTATCATAAAAACCTGAGCTGCAGCCATAACAAGCATAACAAAAGCACTAGAGCTAGAGAGCAAAACTACCCAACCATGGCTTCCAAGAGCATTGGCATGATGATCCCTCTCTTCTTCTTCTTCTTCTTCTTCTTCTACCTCTTAGTCTCTCTTGTGTTTGTTCATGGTGCAATTTATAGGATTGGTCATGTCTCTGACCATGACAAGGCCTTCAAGAGTTTGAACATGAACCAGTTCCATCCTCACCAAGTTTCAGCTGGTGCTGTCTTTCATGGGCATGGCTTAGTGATTGGCAGCCTCCCCAGAGCCAACCTGGTTCCACCTTCCGGCCCGTCGCTGCGCCAGAACAGCATAACTGATAGTGTCACTGCCAAGCCTTGACTCATCTCAACTCCAAGCTTTTATCTGTAGAATATGTAAGAGTTGTAACATGCAAACACATTACTATATGATCCATCTTTCTCTTATTGTAGCACTGGAGAAAGAAATATCCTATTTTCACTTGTGTTTGCTATGCATGTAATCTCAAGAATCTATACAATTTAAATATGGTGATCTTTGTGTTTCATGCATGTGATGTTTCTCATGGTTTATGATTGGTCTCCTGCAATATCAAAATACTTGATGAATTCCAAATCACTCTAATTTAATTGTGATTCAAAATTTTGAAGTTTAAAACTGGGGAGCAAATAAAGCAAAAGAAAAATATATGGTTCAGTAGCAGATGGAATTCATATGCAAACATAGGTGCAGAACATATTCTGTCAAACTTAAACACAATCCAGCCCAGCAGATCACTTTAGTGGAATAGAGCAAGCCATGTCAAATCAACAACAAATTGGTATATGCATTGCCACTTTTAGAGGAAGAAAGTTGGGTATGAAAAAGGTGTTGCATAGTGTAGGGTCTTTACCTATTTTGGCCATACATGGTTGCAGAAGGTCCCTGTTGGAGACAATTTACATAATTTCCTAATGACTACCAACCAACTACCTGTGTCCACATAGAGCCTCACTCCTACTGGTTGAAGAATTGTACAACTTTCAGATAATAGGTCCTAAAGAATAAAATAACCCAACAAATCTAATATAAAGTAGCTTAAGGTTGATGACAAATCACAGGTTGAGGTTGTGACACCAATGATCAAGGAACTGGCTCAATAATGTATCCTGCCAATGTTGGACATCTAGTTTACGAGGAGAACATATAAGTAAACAGGTGCAATTTTGATTCACAAAATTGCTTGGGAAATTTCTCAGCAGAGGGTCTTTGATCATAATAATGTCATATGAGCTGATATTAGTAGCTACACGATAATGTACAAACTGATTCAATGGGCAAAAGTCGAAGCATATAATTAGTAGACTAACAAAATTTTCAGATAAATGTAGTATAATAGTACTGAGAAATCCCGAGGCATGCAGCACAGAAATACATTATTGGCATTGTGGCCAGTGACTCTTGATAAAGCTTCCTCATTTCTCCCCTGCTGCCTCGTCGGGGGTTTTGGTAGTCATCTGGTCAACTGCATGCACAGTGTTCTGAAGCTCCTCCCATATGGCTTTATACACCATCCTTTGCCTATTTACAGATGATTGTCCCTCAAAGATTGAAGCAATAACATCAATGCTGCAAAGACATGGCAAATAAGTATCAAACTGTAGATAAACATTTTCAATTGCTGTGTTTCACATCCATATACTTTCAGTAAAGCAGAAAAGGGACAACTACATTTGCATCCGTGGTTTCAGCCGGATTTAAAGCGTGCCCGTATAATTTGGACACTAGCATTTAACTTCACCAAGGTTAAATATATTGAATGATTGTGCAAACATAGTATAGAATCAAATCAATCAATATTTTCTCATAAATATGGGCAAGCTTTTTGGTTTGGTTTGGCTTTTATTTTGTATATATGTCATATGTGAACTAGTGACATCTGTAGCAAATATGAAAAAGTGAACGACGATAACTTTTCTATATTTTAGCAATGTCACCTCAACTATTTGTTGAGTAGTAGTTCCCAAACTGCACAGGGGCTATATGAATCTGCCTCAAACCATGGGAGGCAAAATATAATTTCTCAATGTAAAAGGAAAACATTATGCATGCACCGTACTAGTAAATCCTTCAATACAATGGAACTTCAATTAAGTGAGAAATAGTGATATTTTTTTTTTGAACGAAGAAATAGTGATATTAGTATAATCTTATCCTACTATTATCTTTAACTTAAATTCAGTTTTGCATGGCATACAATGTCGATGTATAATCTTCACCAATATTCTACAGTCTCAAACACAAGCATCACATGCATTTTTCTCCTCTCAATCCATATTTGAAGGTTTTAAATACTATCTAAACCTGTGCCCCTTAATTCCTTAAATCATCTTTAAACTACATTGCTTCCTAGTAATAGGGGCAACAATAAACTAAACCGCAGTGAGACCAAACTATCAGCAAAAACTACTTTTCCTCCGTACCAATTTATTACTGCTAACCTAATATTACTTCTTCGTTTCATAGACATATTTATGAAAAACCCAACATGTTTACATAACCACGCAGAACTCTTCATGCATACTTAAATTCCCTTCTTTTGATAGTTATTACATCAAAAATTTACCCTTTGCACCATCTATCATGCATTCAACATCAAGCATAGGAATCACTTGTGTACGGACCTCATTCATAACAGCATTTGTAAACCATATTCGTTACAAGCATAATCAGCAGCGGAAACACAGAGCAATACACAGTTGGTCTGACAAACATGATAATGCTGTTCATGACATTTCTCAAGCCAATGGCAAATTCGCAATTATACTGTTTATTTTTCAGAAAATAAGTCTATGTAATCCTATGCCACATTTAAAACAACTAATTGACAATGACATTTTAATCACTAGCGACAAACAACTTGAAAATGAGCTGAATCATTTTTAATCAAGTGTGCCCTAACGCTAATGAAATAAAATATCTTGCAAATCAATCGTTCCTGCACTTATGGCTGCTTATCATTGGTCGTGTGGCACTGTGGCTAGGATTTAAGATGTGTTTCCCTCAGCTAAATCTTTATTAACTTCCAAAAAGTGAAAACATGTCTCAGCATTAACGCCATTGACTGACAATAACCCTTAATATACTACCGAAAGACAACTTTTTGACAAAAGAGTAGTACCATTTTTTATCCTGAAAACCAGTCAATAAATCATTGCTGCACTCAGTAGCTATTATCATCCGCCAGTATGGCTAGCATAATAAGAAGATAGGGGTTGACTTAGCTCACTCTTTGATATCTTCCAAAAGGAGGTGACGTAACACTTAATTATTGCCACGGAGAATAACACTTCCATCAGTAACAACAAATAACTTCTTAACCAAAGTTTATATCATGTTTAGTTTGCATAAACAATTAACCAAATAATTGTACCCTCGTTTTCTCAAATCATTGGTCATTTGGCTAGTATCTTAAGAAGATACGGTTTACAAACAACATTTGGATGACCATGTTGACATGTCATCAAAGAAATTTTCACTCAAGGCTGTACTACACTAATTTACATTGTATCACTTTTTTCCGATTATATTCACAGAAAAAAAGGTGATTTTGAGTTTAATCATATGAAATAGTACCCGAATGAGAATTAAAGCAAAGCATGTATACCTAACATGTCGACCATCTCCATAAGCATCTTTCACAGAGACTGATTCCGCATTCAATTGTTCCTTAATCTATTCGAGAAAATTGAAATGAATAAATTGAAACCAAACCCATGAACCAAAAAACATTAAGATTCTGAAATTGATAGACAAAAATGGGATTGAAAAAAAAAAAAAAAACCTTCTTTTCCATGGACATCATAAGAGGGGAATCGATAGACCCAGCATCGTTGATATTCGCGGCTCGTGTACTGAACCTCCTCGGATTCCAGACACCACCCTCCATTTTCGATTTCCAGACAACAACAGCATCACTGTGAATTGGGAGCTTGGTCTTGCCATCTTCAGCTGCACATCCCAAGAACACTGCGCTGCACTGAGAGACCAAACCCTTCTTTGATTGAAGAAAGAAGGGGAAAGCTTGGCGGAAGTTACGAGCTCTTGATGATGATGCAGCCGCGCACAAAACGCACGGCCGTGTCAGTAGCGTGTTGGCCATAGCTACTCTGAAACTGTTACTTTCGATCTCGTAGAAGAGCCAAAAAAGAGCAGAGCCAGGAGGTTTGTGCTTATGCGTTTATGGGCCTTGGACATCTGTATAATGGGCCTCATCTATTTATCCATTTTGCTCTGTTGGGCTTGAGCCTCATTGTGTGCCTTTATGTTGATTGCATATAGCCAATGTTTACTAAGTTTGTCTTCCATTGTTCAAAATTATATTTTTATTATGAATGTGAGTGTTTTGTTTGAGAGTACTTCTGCGCGTCAGATGATAAAGATAGCAAAAGTGAGTCTGCTTATTATATTATTGCAATAAATATTTAACTAGCTTTACGACAGTTGGTTAATCATATAAACATTTGAGATTTTCGAATTTAATTACTATAATATTTTATGTGAGATCTATTTGTTATGGAGCATGAAAATCTCAATTATTCTTAATAAAATTAATATTTTCTTTTAAAAAACAAATTGTTGGTACTGTGCCATTTATTACATATAAAGACTTAAAATCATTTCTAAATTAATTTGTACTGAAAGTCCACGGTAGCTGATTTTAGAGATAAAATTGTAATTGTACCAATCCCCAATTCCAAGTCAGGTGCACAATTGGCAAATGAGAGAGGTACAAAAAAATAAAAATAAAAATAAAACTAAGAAAAGGACACGCAGACGCAGTGAGTGGCTTTTACAAAAATTACAAATCCAATAAAACTCTCATTTCTGGAGGAAGAAAGACGGTGGCTGTCCTCGGACCAAAATATTTCAGTCCCCTCTCTCTCTCTCTCTCTCTACAAAACCCCCTTTCTCTCTCTAAAATCGCCCCCAATTTCAATTCCAATTCCAATTCTAATTCTAATTCCAATTCCATCCAACCCTCAATTCTCCATTCTCGACATTATTTGTTTATTTGCATAAACCCACAAAATCTCCCAATTTCGGTCTCCGATTGTCGATTTTTCTTCTGATTTTCAATTGATCAAATCTACTCTGCATGCTCGGCGCGCTGTGTCCTCTCTCCCGATCGTCAATCCGACTCGTTTTCGACCTCTCTACATGGATCTAAGCATTGATATCTCCTCTGATTGAGCAAGGTTGTGGTGGATGAGCTCAGCATGGGATTGAAATCGGTGGGTGGGTTTTCTGTATGACCAGCTGTAGCAGCACTCGAACCGGCCCAATTGCGATTCTGGAGCAATCGTGATTAGGTTGATTGAGTTGAGCAGGTTCTGTTTTGGGTTACGATCAATGGACAAGGCATTGGGCGAGGTCAATTTCTGGGTTCGAGCTTGATTACTGTTCATTTATATTTATTTTTGGGTTTTGGGTCTGTGCCATGGACGAGGTCAGTGTTGCCAGCAGCAGAGCTGAGCACAGGGTCCGGGACTCATGTGGAGAGGAATCATCCTCGGCGTCTGCGTCAACGCCTGGGTTGCAGTGGCGTCCAAACCAGCTCGTCTTTAGTCCTTATTCGCCGCACCACCAGAGCAGAACTCTCATCAAGTCCCCAACTTTAAGCGTTGTTGTGAGGAGACCTGTAAGTTGATTCTTTTTACTATTCTTGGATGTTTGAATTGGCCCTATATCATTTTTCTGGTTATTAGGTCACTGCAGATGTTTGGCATGTTGTTTTCTGCTTGAATGCTGAAATGTAGCATTGGGTTTGTAATTGGAGATAGGGTGCTGTAGCTAAATTGGAAAATCCCACCTCCATCTTAGTACCTTAAGAAGTGGTTAGGGTTTAGATTCTATTATTTCATATGAATTTCTTTAGACTACATTATGTAGTCACTGCTATTATTTCTGGGAGTATGTACGTATTGATACTTGTACACTACATGTTATCCAATGGAGAGGAAAAAGAGCAGAACTTGTTTAGACAACTACCTCAATTTCTCCCTTGCCATGCCTGGTTTATTGTGGCAAATGTCCTTTGTCTATTGACTTTTAGGTGCATGGATTTAGCCACTTTGAGTTCTTCTAATGGTGTTATGAAACTCCAAAAGAGAGTTGGCAAAAAGTCCAAATATTCTGATTTACACCTTCACTGCCATAGTGCCATGTCTAGGGAGTAGGGACATAATTGCATAATTGCATATCTACTTTTGCACCCCTTTTTCAAATGATTACATCATTATTGATGCATGCTTGGTCTAGTCTGGATTTAAATGAACTGAAATGTGAAACCCCAAAGATAAAAGTTGAAGTCTTAGCTAAAAGAGAATGGAAGTGGCTAAACCCTTCCAAACCCTCCAAATGTCATACATGCATGGAAGTGCTATATTTCATAACTGGTCACTATCTCAAATTTTCCCTCTTTCTTGGCATATATTACTATTATTGTCGATAAAAAATATACTTTGTAGCGAATGAGATCATTGAATGAATATACTTAGATATAATGTGTAAACAGGACCACCTCTATGAGGGTAAATAGATGGACTGCATTTCTAATTTACTATAAATAAGGTAATTTTCTAATAATCAACTGATTCGTGAAGATATGTTTATTTTTTTAGTAGTATACAAAGTGTTGAGAATGATATTTGTAACAAGGAAGTGAGTGACACAGAGAAGGGAGTATGATTATAATATTATTAAGGTAAGGGTGGATAGAGAACTTTAGGAGTAGTGATTAATTTGGATAATGCTAACTTATAAGTGATGTAATTTATCTACCCCTGTCAGAAAAAAAGTGAAATAATTTAGATTGATAGATTCACATGCTGCAAAATCAGTGAAGAAATAATTTAGGTTAATTTGAAATCATGAGCCCCATATTGATATGTTGGTTGATGTTTCAAAAACTTTAGTGTTTCTATTAGAATGCAGTGTCCTAATATGCATTGGCTAGCTAGTTGCATTGTTTATATTCTGGGTTTGGCTATGACTGAAAAGAAAGAGTTGGTAATGATGCAAGGCTCCCCTCAGAGTCTCAGACCTATACTCAATGAAGGTAAACTATCTCAATCATGGCAAAAGAAGAAGAAAACTTAATTAGTTTAGAACTAAGGAGAATACCTCACAATGATGTATTGGCCAAAATATGGCCTGCAAAGTTCCAAGTTGTAAATTAGTGAAACCTGCCAAAGGGAGAGGTGATGTCATAGTAAAAAGGGAGACTCTTAGAGTTGGCCCAATTTGGTTAAGATATCCATGGATCTACACATCTTGATTGGAAAAGAATCAATAAAAAAAAAAGGATAAAGTAATGCGTCTATTGTATAAACGTATCATGTAGATGCATATACCTTTATATTGTGGTATAGGCATTGCAGCCATGCTTAGTCTGTCAATGGGGTGAGGGATATGGATTGCCATTGGATTAATAGTCTGACAGAATGTTTTAAATGTTGCTATCTTGTGGGTGTGTTCTTATCCTATCTTTAGAAAAATCTATAATATTCCCCCCTCCGACTCTTAGCCAATGCTCTTATCTTTTACGTTGCAGTTGCTGATTTTTTTTTTCCTTTCGCAAGAATCCATTTGAATTTCTATGTATGTTATTTTGAGTTTAAGGATATATCATTTACTTTTGAACCTTCGATCAACTAATGGATTTGTGTACTGATGCATGACTTTTTAATTGTACAGTTGGTAGCAAGACTAACTAAGGACATAGTTGAAACATACCAAATCTGCAATCCACAATTCAAATATTCTGAAGAATTAAATCCAAAGCGATATTTGACTAGCCCATCAACTGGAGTGCTCAATGATGGCTATGATAATGCAAACTCAGATCTTATTCTGGCTGTAAACTCTGTATTGCTCAATCCAGACACACATCGGAGGTTTGTCCCAATTTACCTTTTCAAATGTACAATAATCCGGTTCTTCAAGATATGATAAATATGTGTTCACTATATTGTTTGTGCCATCAACACCTGAAGTTGGTGTTAAAAAGGCAATTGTTAACTTAAAAAGGGAAACCCTTGTACTATACACTTTAGAGACAAGTGCATACCATTGTCCTATAAAAAAAGAAGAAACCATGTTGCATATACTTCTTTGCAATGCAGGAAACCTTGTTCTATCTTGGGTTGGAGATTTCTTCACAGTTAGCTAGAGTCTTTGCTCTAAAGTCTAAGCAGAAGTAACTGACACTATTGAATAAGTGAATGTGGTAAGACAAATGGGAAGGAAGGCTTAACTGAATTTGATTTTTCATGTTCTTGTGTTGGAAGACATTAATCTGGTAATCTTTAGTTCCTTTGAGATGGTCAACTGTGATTCCTGTTTTTTTTTTCCCCTTCTTATTTCCACCCTATTGTCAACATTGATGCTTGCATGTGCTACCGGTTACCGCTCCTAGTTGATTACTGTTCCACATTTAGAAATACCGTTCTTTGCTGTTTTTGCTAGTGTTTTACCCCAATGTTAATGCACTGCTGTAGAGCTACTAACGGAAAAAAATTGAATATGAGTTTGTTCTAGCAATTGAATATGTTTCTCATCTATGTTTGATTTGTTTGCTGTATGCTTATAAATTCATCAGAGTTGTAAGTGTATAAGCTTTGCATATTTGTTTTAGTTGACATCACTGAATTAAGAGACTGAAGGCAACAGAAATAAGCGTACATATTACTTTATTATGAATGAGAAAGGGGGAATGGAGAGTGTATCTAGAATCAATTGTTATCATTCTTCTGAATTACTAATTATGGCTATTGCTGTTCTGATACCTCTCCCTCAATTAATTATTTACTGTTCTGTTATGTAACATTTGCAGATATGTTGTGAAAGATGTTCTTGGTCATGGGACATTTGGTCAAGTTGCTAAATGCTGGGTAACAGAAACTAATAGTTTTGTGGCTGTGAAAATCATCAAAAACCAGCCCGCATACTATCAGCAAGCATTAGTTGAAGTTTCTATCCTGACCACGGTAATTATGATGCATTTAGTTTCTTCTCTACTAGTGATATATATCTAGTGAAAAAACCTTAATGTTTGCTCTGCTGTTTGATCTTTGCAGTTAAATAAGAAATATGATCCCGAGGATAAGCATCACATTGTTCGTATATATGATTACTTTGTATTTCAGCGCCATTTGTGTATCAGCTTTGAACTGCTTGATACAAATTTGTAAGTTTCCAATAGTATCCTTGTTTACAATGAAAATGGTACATTGTGGGTCCTGTTTATTTCCCTGTAATTCCATTTTATTGTTGTTTTTGGTTCTTGCGCGGCATGTTTTAACATTTTTGCAATTATTTAGGTATGAGCTTATTAAGATCAATCACTTCAGAGGATTATCATTGAGTATAGTCCAATTGTTCTCAAAACAGGTAGATCAGTTCTCTCTAATGATTGTCAGGGGATTATCATCGTGCTCGCCTAGTAATTGTCTATCTGATAATTTTTTGCTGTTGAAAATATAGATTCTGCGTGGATTGGCTCTACTAAAAGAGGCTGGTATAATTCATTGTGATCTGAAACCAGAAAATATTCTTCTCTGCACTAGGCAAGATGCTATTCATGATGACTTTGGACTGCATGCTATTTAATAGGTCTTCTCTTACTGATTGTGTATTATGTGTCTTGAACATGACAGTGTCAAGCCAGCAGAGGTCAAAATTATTGATTTTGGATCGGCATGCATGGAAGATCGTACTGTTTACTCTTATATTCAGGTTGGCATCTATGTCTATTCATGAAGTTTGTTTCATTCTTATAGTGTTGAGATGTAAATCAGTCTTGTTTCTTCTGCAGAGCCGTTACTACAGATCTCCAGAAGTGCTTCTTGGCTACCAGTATCCTCTTACTTAAATTGCAACCTTTTCTTTGGTATCATTTGCTGCTTACTACTTGGCTTCTACCATGTTCAACATGGTTGCCAGGGTTGTGTTTCTATATAGTCATTGTGTTTTGGACGTGGTGGTTCCAAAAACTGAGCAAATTTTGGGATTTTATTTCATTCACAAATTACAAATTTCAACTTCACATTGTTAACTATAGATGGACGAGTAGTTTCATTCATGAAAACATATACTCTGCCTTCAGCATAATGAGTTATAAAAAAATCAGTTATGTATAAGTTTTTATAAGTTCTTTCCTGAACTGCGAACGCCCAATCTGAACATCTTTATTTGAATGAGAGAGTAATTATGTGTCCCAGATGAACTCTAATATCGTGTTTTTAATTTTTGTGGTACCAATGTTCAAGAGTTAAATACTTATATTTGATCGCTCATATTAAGCTGATTGCCCTTTTCTATTTGCAATTTGATCCAAACCAACAGGTTAGGTTCAGGTGAGACAAATTAAGAGCTGAGTTGAACCTTTTAGTTTAAAAGAGTTAGCCTGATTATATATGCTATGGCAATATCTGATATTTTAATCTTGTCCACTATGAAGTCAGATCCTCTTAATTTTGAATTGTCCAATAATTTAGTGAACCTTTTTCTCAGCTGGTTGATATTGCTGATCCAATTAGTTAGGCTTATCAATTCTTAGTGACAGCCATTGTTCTGTTTTTTGGGGCCTGTTTGTTAGGGTTTGCTGCTATTGTGATGACACTTTATACTTTTAATGGAAGATTACATCACACCTATGATGAAAGTTTAGATTCATATTGTACAAAACTTAAAGATTTGAGATCCACTGTTTGGGATAAAGTATTAGTTTGGACCTTGATCCTTGCCAGATATACTACAGCTATAGACATGTGGTCTTTTGGATGCATAGTTGCAGAATTGTTTCTTGGGCTGCCACTATTTCCAGGAGCGTCAGAGTTTGATCTTCTAAGGCGAATGGTCGAGATACTTGGGTATGCTTCTGTATTTTTGTTGGAACTTGGAAGTAAAGCCGTAGCACTACAAGTTTCTAGATCTGGAAATAGAGATTTTATTTTCTTTGCTTTCTTGCCTCTTCTCTGTAATGTTATTAATAAAATAGATCAGAATAAGTATGGAAGTGATGATTTGCGTTTTCTTTTCGATTTATTATTTTCCAATGTTGGTGGTTCATTTGGATTTATTTCACCCACATTTGTTCTTGGTCATGTTCATTTATTTAGTTTTTATTATTATTTTATAATCAGGTGAGATAATTTTCAGTACAGCTTAGCAATTGTTTATTTGCTTATCGATTCAATTTTATGTTACTTCTTCTTATGGTTGAAATGTTGTAGAACACAACCCCCTGATTATTTACTGAAGGAGGCTAAAAACACAAATAAGTACTTTAAGTGCATTGGGAGTGTCCACTATGTAGAGAGTGGTGAAGCTTCAATGGGTGGACCAAGTGCCTACCAAGCACTGACAGAACAAGAATATGAAGCTGTAAGTATTCATATTGTAGTTTTTATGGCAAAAATAAAGTTCAGTAAATAGAAGGGGAAGTAGTGATATTTCTAAGTTAAAAATTGTAACATCTCATCTCCTGGGGGTTGTTTGGCAAGCAGAGAATCGGGATGTGCCAATTACAATGAGGCTGCTGCTGTTTTTGTTTCTTTATAGATAAAAGTTTATTTATTATTTTAATCATTAATTTTTGAAAATCAGTCTGTATGATAAATATCTTACTGATAAACTAGTTGAACTTGTTTAAATTGGTTCAGCACATTAGGTTCAGTTCCGATCCAAACCTGTTAGCAAACACTTTGTGCTCTGCACTTGCTATGCATTGTTGATTTTCAGTCCTTTCTATTCAAGTGTTGTACATGTGATGGAGCTTGTTGATTCATTTATATTATTTACTGTAACTGTACAGAGAGAGAAGAAAAAACCGGCAATTGGGAAGGAGTACTTCAACCGTATGAACCTTGAAGCAATTGTTACAAATTATCCTTACAGAAAAAACTTGCCCAAGGAAGATATTGTCAAGGGTCAGCTTCCGAATACAAAAACTACACGAAATAGTTGTGCAAAAACATTGCTAGCTCTTAACACGTTACTAATTGTTTCTTGTTATAATCATGTAATAGAGTCTCAAATACGATTGGCACTGATTGATTTCTTGAGGGGACTTGTTGAGTTTGATCCTGCTAAACGATGGTCACCATTTCAGGTGATTGGATTTTCCACATGGTTTGCATTGTATCATTGTGTTCTGATTTCCACTGCTGTAATTTTTAACTTCAGATTAAGAGTCTGAACATCTGCAACTGCAGGCTTCAAAACATCCATTTGTAACTGGTGAACCTTTCACGCGCCCTTACGAACCTCCCCCTGAAACTCCTCGTGTGGTAAGTGGATTTCTGTAAACTATTGAATTGGCTCTTGAAGCCTCAGAAAATGATGATGCTATATTGTTCTTGTGAACTTGTTGCTTTTAATGTCTCCAGATCATGTAGTACCACATTCTTCTTTTGTCCCACTATTTCTGTATCACCACATATAAATGTCTTGTTTACACAGTTTTTTTAAATATGACCAAGTTGGTCTCAGTGAGCTTTTAGTATTGGTGTATTTGTTTCTCGTTAGAACATAGAAATTCTGTTTGTGCTTCCGGATTGCTTCTTAATCTCCTTAAGAATTAATGAATTGTTCCTGCATCCTACTCTCCTTAACTACATGCTTATATTTTTTGAAACATGAAGTTCAGATCTGGTTGGATCCATTTTTTGCACTTCAAACTCTTCTAACCCATCATCTCTTGTAGCCTGTTGCCCAAAATGTTAAAGTAGATCATCACCCTGGCGGAGGGCATTGGTTTGCTGCGGGTCTCTCTCCTAATGTAAGCCATCTGCCCTATTCATTGTGACAAACCTTCAACTGTTGGAGATTATGTTCATATTTTGATCATTATTTCCTCTAGAACTTATTAGCACAGTTTTAATCTGGCTGAAGTATATTTACACTTCAAGCAGATTCCAGGCAGGAACAGAGTTTCCATTCATAACAGCCCACACTTTCAGATGATGCAATATGCACACGCTGGTAGTTATGGCAGTATAGGAAGCCATGGTAGCTATAATGATGGTATAGGGTTTGGAAGCAGTTATGGAAGCTATGGAGATGGTAATAATATGTTTGCATATTATTCACCCGTGGGTCCATTGGGGATGAACATCCATGCGCAGGGTGGTGCATCAATACTGGGAAGTAGTCCTGATGCAAGGCGGAGGATGATTCCTTTCTCACATGGCAATGGACTTGGCATGAGTCCATCTGCAGGAAGCTTTGCACCACTTCCTCTTGGAACCAGTCCTTCACAGTTCACTCCACCTAGCTCCTATGGTCAAGTTTCAGGTGGTTCTCCTGGACATTATGGTTCAACTTCTCCGGCAAGAGGAAGCTGTCATGGATCACCTCTAGGAAAGATGTCAGCAGTTAACCAGTTCAATAGGAGAAAAAGTTGGGGATATTCTGGAAGTCCACAGTCTCAAGAGAGTTCATCTTCACATTGGCAAGGTCATTTTGCTGATGGCACTAGCTCTAGTCACACTGAGGGAAGCTCTCAAGTGCTTGTTGGTTCTCCATCACATCAGCAGTCAAGTGCTAGTTGGAAGCAGCATCGAGGAGGCAGTGGAGTTGCTACTGGTTACTCTGCCATTCAGAACATCCCAGGCTCAATTCCAACTGGTCTTAAAACGCAATTTCCTCAAACCACTGGTGTAGCGCATGAAAATCCTGATTCTAACCTCTCACTGCCTGATCCTGGAGATTGGGATCCCAATTATAGGTCAGTATTGATTTCAATCTCAACTTAAACAACTCATTAAAGTAATTGTAATCCGGTAAAACAATACCTTGCCCACATCAGAAGGAATTTTATCATATCTCTTACTTTTTTTAGAGAATCATATCTCTTACTTAATTGTATATGTCTTAAAGTTTTGATGTATCTCTGGTGATCTTAAGCTGTAAGCATCAAGGTCTAGCATCTTAATCAGGTCCCTACAGCAACCACCATAAAGATGGAAAAGTGTTAGTTTGCCATGGTAGTTTTTTTCTTATCCTAGTGTGTCAACCTTCTTTCCATTTCTGTTTGTTATGATCCATCAGTTTAATTGTTTGATGATTTAGTCCATCATTTTAGCTTAGTTTTCACACTTCCTACTTTAAGATGCTGAGTGTTCTTCTATTGGTCAACATGGAAAATATAGCTTAATTTGAATATTTAAGTTGAGTGTATTATAAGATTTTAGGCTTATAGGAAAGGAAATTAGTAGGATATAACGAAGTGATGCGGTGGGATGGTGTGGAGTAATTAACTGCCTTGGACAGACCTTTATGGAAATGTCTAATCCCTCTGTCTGAAGAAAAGAAATCATGATATTACTTCCTGTTGGAACTAAAGAGTAGTTTCATAACAATGAGTGAAAACATAATTGAGCAACATATAACGGTAAGCTAAACTCGTCTAACAGAGTTGACATATAGTATTGGAGCTCGTGTACTTGCAATTGTTCGAATAGAGCCTACTGTCAATAATTATAGAAAGGCTTAAAATTCTAATACTTCTCAGTTTCCCATTTGTCTCTTTCAGTGATGATCTTCTCTTGCAAGAGGATGGTTCAGATGTGAACTCCATAACTGCTGAGTTTAGCAAAGGGATGCATCTCAGTTCTGCAGATCCATTGGGTGGAGTTGGAAAGTTGAATATCGTCTCGGGAACAAGTTCAAATGCATTGAATCAAAGGTATAGTGTGAATTACTGTAGGCATTGTATTAGTTTCATACTTCACTGTAGAACTTCATGGGTTATTGCATTTGAGTGAATGGATTATAGGTATTGATTAATGCATTGGATTGGCCTAGTTTTTAACATGGCATGAGAAGATGTTAAAAAGTGTCTTCTGATGATTATGTCATCATGAGTTCTGCAGTATTCAAGTATTGGAACTTTTTATTGTGCAGTGGATTCTGTATTAATTAAAATTTATTTGAGAAAAATAGTAATGGGTTATGTTGACAAGTATTAGACTTGATGTATTTGCCAATTTTGTAGTTTCTATTTCAGTTTTAGGGGAAAAGTTGGGACGGGGTTAGTATTTTATTCGAGTCCTTTGCATGATATTGTTTCTGTTCTTTTTTTTAATATGTTTTAGACAGAATGGACCTACTCAAGCATTTTCACATATAGAGATGGGAAGCCCTCCTTCAGCTAATGAGCCTCATTCTGGATATGTCCGTCCCATGTCAAAACCTGCACATTACATGCCTCATTTCTCACAAAATTCTCCAAGCCGTTTTGGACAGCAACCTGTTCAGCGTTATCATCAGGGGAGATCCAGCTCTGTTCGGGGTAGTGAATGGGGTCATATGAAGGTTCAGCCCCCTCCTTCTGGTTTCAACCCTGGGGGTCCGCGTTCTCCTGGAAATAACTCCTTCAACAATGGAATGTCATGGGGTACTTCTTTACTTGAATGCCGTTGCAATTTCAATTTTTTAGTCTTTTTTATATTATAATTATTTAATTTTTAAATATAAAATTTACTTGATATGGTACAAAAGGCTCAAATTAAAAGATAAAGGAATTTTAAACACTCTGATCTGAAAAATGTATTTGGTGAATAAATGAGGGGGCATGAGTTGTATCATTTTAACAAAACCTGGCATATTCTGTTGTAGGACGCAGGGCTAGTCACCCTATCTCAAGCATTCCGCCATCACCCAGAGGAAGAAAAGAGTATGGAAAGATTACCTAAGGTTGAAACTAAGTATGGGAAGTTGACAAAAATCTTGTACTGGATATTGCTCACTTGCCTTGTGGGCTGACGCTTAGAAATCCTCGACAGAAACTTGCTCATTGATTGTGCTTAGATAAATATAATTTGTGGTTATGGTTCTTTAAGCTATGGTTGCATGCAAGTTATTTTGGTTAAGGCGGTCTGAATCTTTGCCCAGTTGCCAGATTTTATCGAATTAAGTATCGTACTAATGATGAAAATGCTCTGTGTTCAAAGGATTGATGGTTATTGGGGAGGTATGCAATGCAGCTGATGAAAGGAATTCAGGGCCAAGGTGGTAGAAGAGCATCCAGTAGGTCATTTAGTATCTCATTGACTTGTCTTGTGGTGTTGGAATCTGTAATTGTAAACCAAACTGGATTCTTTTCATTATTTACTGTGTTTGGTGAAAAATACCAGACACATTATTTGGTTTCTACAACTTCGTTTGTTAATCTTGTATTGTAAACTAGGTGGTCTTGGATGTCCTGAATGTGAAATTGAAATCAAGAATCAATAGGAGCTACTGTTATTGCAAATGATTTATTTACTTATTGTTTTATCCGTAGTGTCTGCTTCTTGAGTACACAGTTATGGATTCGGTAAATTTACAAACATTAATTTTCACACAAACACGCTACAAGCAACAGAATTTAACATTTCCTATGTACTTGTTCATTTAGTGGTATGGTAATTGTTACTAGGTCTGGTTTATACTGAAACAACTGAGTTTGAGATTTATATTTTGGTGTTGTGACTCGGTTGAGATACTCATGGGTAGTGTTAGAGTTGCTCACGGATAGTTCATAGAGTTACTCACAGGTAGAGCCAGCAATCCGATCCGAAGCTGCAGACATCCAACATTTAAGGTTGAGTTTATATCCAAATCATTGTTGTCATTGAATGTTGGATAAAACACTATAATGAAGTTCGAAATCCAATCTACCCTTACATCTTGATGTAGGAACAGCTGTACAAGTTGAAAACGACGTCGGAATCGCCTGAAATTTGACAGACCAAAGAAAAACGTCATTTTAAACAAGACACCCAGCTACGCCGTGTGGTCTTAAAATTTTAGCCATCCGACGACGTTTAGGCCTTCGAGTTTTAAATAATTAATTCTATTTTATTTATTTATTTTAATTTATAATTATCTAGAAGTTAGGTTCTGGCAAAACTGTAATGCCAGAAAGACACAACTCTACCTGAAAATGTGTAACTGTAATTATACAGTTGCAATACAGCCTATAAATTGGCTTGATATCTTGTAATTCTACATTCTACATTTCGTATATAATAAAAGTATTATTTAGACACTTGTTCCTTTTCTTTATTTATTGTTGCGTCACATCTATGCGATGAAATGTAACCTTAAATGACAGGTATAATTTTTGCATAGTTATTTAAATACTCCCTCCGTCCTAAAATGAGTGTCATGTTTCCATTTTTTGCAAAAATTAAGGATTACCAGATAATTTAATGTGTTTCCAATATTACCCTCACTTTTCCCTCTACACCCCCATGTGCAACCCATGTGTAGTTCATAAGTGATTAAGGTAATATGAGAAAAACAATAATATAATAACCTAAAAATAGAAACAGGAAACTCATTTTGGGACAAAAAATTTAGACAAACAGGACACTCATTTTGGAACGGAGGGAGTATAATTTATCCATTTCATTTAAAACATTATAAAATATTTTTGTTAACCAAATAATAATAATCTGAATGAAATAGATTTGGTTCTTAAGATTTAATTGATCCAAATAACATTCATGAGAATAAAAGTATTATAATTCCATCAAAATTTTAATCCAAACACTAGAATAATGTATTCCTAAATGAAGTAATCCTTTGTTTGGGTCATCTACTTACCTCCTGTATAAGTGAATATTTGTAGATATACAGCCAGAGGTTGTTTGGTTGTTGAAAATGGATGAGTGACTTTCAGAAAATGGAGGGTTGCAACAAGGTTTCTCCATAGGAAGTTAGAACCTCTTGCACGATGTCATGTAGCTCCTGTGGATATTTTACGCCAAAAATTGTCTTTGATTTGTCAATGGTTGGTTGATGACACAAATAATCCAAACTCAAGTCATAATTTTGAAATATGATATTTGTAAAGGACACAATATGGTTGAGCTAATGAAGATATAAGTTGACATCGAATTTAGATATACATATTTTTACTAGATGCGTTAGAGCGCTCTAATTTCATGGTCGACCTTCAATGGATAGACCTATATTTGATATGATGTACATGTTTTCACTTCATATGCTAAATTGTACTAGTTTTACAATCGACCTACAATTTGGACCAAAATAAAATATCGATCGACTTTACTTTTAACCATATGTTCATGTACTCTACAAAGCCACCCATAAAAATGATTAGTCGACTAATTATATATCTAATAGATATACCTAAAGACTCGTAAAAAAATAAACTTATAGATTGTACTTTGTAGTACAACATTGCATGGAATGAATAAGCACGTGTTTGAGATGATCCCTTGTTTGTGGGAGATTACTACTGTATGTAACACTAGGTTCTATGAGAACAATGCCCATCCCTTCACGTCACTGATATTTTACTCTCTCTTTTTTTTTTCCTATTTTGAAACACTTGGAAAATACTACCATATCAACATTATTATATTAAAATAAAAATAAAATTGTGGTTTCCAAATATAGGCAAAAGGCAATGGAAACACATTATTGTAGGCTTGGATTAATGTGCACGGAGTGTGAGTTGTGAGATCCACCAACACCGCAACCTCTTTCTCTCGTACTTCCGAAGTAAAGTGCTCTCACATCACATGACATGTGCCACAGTGGCACTCCACGTCACATGCGCACACACGTAAGTTTTGACTAAATATTCGGTCGACTCTCCACGTGTCACATCGAGATTCGCAACTACTGGAACTGTCCAGTTTCTTTCTTCACTCACATCACCTCTCCTCCCTCTCTTTACATTTTCCATTTTGGATTTCAATTTCTCTCTCAATGGCCAATTCTCTGCTCCATCATCATCCCTCGGCTACCATTGCCATTGCCAATGCCAATGCCAAGGCTCCTCCTATACGACACCGTTTCTTCTCCTCCCCCACCTCCGTTTCTTTTCCCAAAACTCTCGTCTCCTCTACTCCGCTACAGCATCATGTGAATTCGGCGTCTCTCTGTCTCCGCTCCCCGATTTCACTTCGCCGCCGCATCGTCCCCGTCACCGCTCTTGAATCCAGCGCTCCTCAGCCTCTTCACCAGGTACTTCTTCAATTGAATTTCTCTGTATAGTTCTTCTTCTCCGGTTGATTTCTGTGCAATTCGTTTCTAGTTTTTTGTATTTGATTTTGAAAAACCCGATAAGGGCGTCAAGGTAAATCGGTTTATGAGAAATGGATAAATTAAATGTTGTTCACTGTTGCTTAGTGAATGTGTGTTTGTTTGATGATAAATTGGCGTGAAGTAAGTCGCTTGATTCTGTTGATTTTGGTTGAATTTGATCTTAAAAAAAGGATGTAATGCTGTCAGAATCGGAGCCACTTCCCGGCAAAATGTTGTGTTTTTTGCTCTTACTATTTTTGAATGAAATGCATTGATGCTGTTTAATTTCTTGGCCTATCAATGAAAGGGACATGCGAAGGTTAAGAGTCAGAGCTACGAGCAATGGGATTCATGGACTGCAAAATTCTCTGGAGCCTCTTGTATTCCCTTTCTCTTACTTCAACTGCCTCAGATTATCCTCAATGCTCGCAATCTATTAGCAGGAAACAAAACTGCACTTCTTGCAGTTCCATGGCTGGTAAACAATTGATCACTGTTGGAAATCTGAATTAGTTTGTGAAATCAAGTTTTATTACTTATTTTAAATTTCTGTCAATCCTAATTAGAAGATCTGAGACTCAAATCACTTATTTTTCATCCAAATTTTAAATTCAACCAAATTAATACGGTGTTGGACTGAAAACATAAAGGAAGGAATGTTTTAAATGCAGGGGATGTTTACCGGTTTGCTTGGGAACCTTTCATTGGTATCATACTTCGTAAATAAGAGGGAGAAAGAGGCAGTTGTGGTGCAAAGCTTAGGAGTAGTATCAATATATGTGGTGTTTTCTCAGCTGTCAATGGCAGATGCAATGCCTTTTCCTCTATATGTGACCACTTCAATTGTGGTGGTGACTGGTCTTGTATTGAATTTCTTGAATTACTTCAATATGCTCAATCCTACAATCTGGAGCCTTTGGGAAGATTTTATCACTGTTGGTGGGCTATCTGTCCTCCCTCAAGTAAGTAATCTCTCTCTGTGCACCTGCGCAAATTCTATATAAAGTATTGACTTATTTATATATTGCTTTATTAGTTTCTTTTTTATTTATAACATTCACCATGTTGTTTTTGTATACAGATTATGTGGTCTACATTTGTCCCATATATCCCAAACAGTATTCTGCCTGGTGCCATAGCATTTGTCATAGCTCTGGCAACCGTCTTTATGGTAAGCTTCAGATTGCCATTGCTAGCAATGTTGATGAAGCATGTAATATGGAAGAACATCACCATTAAATATTAAGGTAGTGTTTGGATTAAACTTTTTGACGTGGGAATGAGAATCAAGAATGGGATACACCCGTTCTTCATGTTTGGATTATGACTTTTTGTTTATGAGAATGGCCTTAGAACGAGAATCTCATTCCCATTGCAAATTTTTAATCCAAACGTTACCTAAGTTTCTTTATCTTGAGATTAGTAGCTTTGGAATGCGATTAGTAGAGAAAAAAATTCACAATGAAAGTAGAGTTCTGATACCCTTGAGTCTCCCTGTTCTTGTTTTTGAGCCTTGTGAGTCAGAGTCTATATGATCAAAAAGTGAAAGAAAAAAAACGTTTCTACAGTAATGTGTTGATGAAAAGAAGATTTAGGGTTAATTTGTCAAGGGAGTAAAAGATGAACTAACACTATGACAATTAGGTTTACTTAGTTTACAATACTTTATGGACTGATTCATATGTAAATTAAATAGCCAGGGTTCAAGTTTGAGTGAACTTTGTTTTAAAGACTTATGGAAATTATTAGTACACATCACGTTGTTTTTTGGGTTGTTCTCAACTATTGAATGGTTTTCGCTTTGAATAGGATCGCAAGGATGGTTCTGAAAATTGTTTCTTTTTATTTGTCATTTTAACTGCATTACTTTTCACAAATAAAAGTTCAGCTGTTCTCAAAACGATATCATATGGTCCATAAATTACATGTGTTATCTGAAATTAGATTGATATGTTTTTAAGCTGTGTATTTGTTTCAGATGATTAGAAATGGTAAGGTTGATGTATTGTAATCTTAGGTCATGGGTTTGGTTCCATGTCCTACATTCCTAATGTTGGAGGTCTTATTTTGTTTGAGTATGTGTAGTGTTGTTATTGTTTCTTCGCTTCAAATGTTGTATAGGAAAAGGCAATAGAGTTGGCACTGTTTCGTATTTACTTCCAGCTGCTTCAGTGGTGATACTTGGGTTGGGTTGGGTTGCAAAGGGCCATGGACCTCTTAAGTTATGCGGAAATTTTTATTTATCATAGTAATTAATCTATCCTTCACACACACAGACTCACCTCCTGGATTTTACTTGATTTTTATTGTAATGAATAAAGAATCTACTTATATGAACAGGTTTTTAACAACTTAACAGTTATTATAATAGATAATATAAGGTCTAATGGTTTGTTTAATATCATTGTTGCCTAATTTTACATTTAGGTCATCTTTAAACTACTCCACAATAATTTATATGAAGGAATATTGTACAATGAATTAAAATGAGATTTTCAGGCACGGACAGGAAGGCTTTCAGAAAAAGGTGCCAAATTTGTTGGAGGATTATCGGGATGGACAGCTACCCTTCTTTTCATGTGGATGCCTGTTTCACAAATGGTACTCTATTTTAGACTCGTATTTCAAAACTTTGACATAATCACACTGGCAACTTATGTTTTATCTATCTGTGACCAAGATATCTACTTCCTATTCAGTGGACAAATTATCTTAATCCTGATAATATCAGAGGCTTGTCAGCTGTTTCAATGTTGCTTTCCATGATTGGAAATGGACTCATGATCCCTCGAGCACTTTTTCTCCGAGATTTGATGTGGTAATGTTTGTCTACCCTCGACCCCTTATATGTTTATTGATGTATACTGTACGTAGATAGTTAGTGCCATGGTTAATTTGTAATTTGCTGTAGTTCTGCAGTATTTTTCAATTCTTGTGTTGTAGATAATATCAATTATCATCACCATATGTGAAGACTGCCTTCTCATGAGCTTGTGTCATTGTCCAAATGTAACTGCAGGTTTACCGGTTCAACCTGGGCTACTATCTTCTATGGATATGGGAATATTGTGTGCTTGTTTTGGTAAGCTTAGCCTGGTAACGAGTCTTTGGTTTTCCCGCATTTGAAGTTTTCTATGCTTAATATTATCAACTGTACTGTGATTTCAGGTTCAATGCTATAAGCAAAGGATTCTTGTTGGCATCTACAGCTGGTTTATTTTCTTGGATAGGTAGTCTCTCTATTCTTCAGTAGCGCCATTCCAAACAAAAGTATGCATCGGTAAAGACAGTTCTAACTGAAATAAACTTACATTGCCTCTGTTTCCTTTATTGTTATACGAACAGGAATGGCCTTTTGGAGAGACACCGTAGCATATGGATACAGCTCGCCTTTAAGATCTTTGAGAGAATTGGTTTTGGGGCCTTAAATTTAAGCCTCTCCTCTTTTGCCACAGAGCTCGAATGACGTTAAGCTGTCCCGGTCTTGGAAGCTTTTTCGCTGAATAAATGTTAGCGTACATTTTCTCGTCTTAACATGTTTTGGTATACCGGTGCTTAGTTGACCACCATTGCATTCACAAGGTGTCAACTACAGAATGATCATTTACACGGCACATATATTATTACTGGATTTAGCTGTAACTCTTTGTAGGAAAATACGAGGATTTTTGTTCAATTCTTGAATCATCGGAAACCAGGTCGCCTGTGTTATCCATGGAAGATCGGAAATGAGTCTCAGCAGCCATCCAAACTGTATTAGTTTATATTGTCAGTGCAATAATGCCAATTTTCTTTTCTTTTCAAGTAACTCTTGCAATAATGTCTTAGATACTACAGTATGGTATATATATTGTTTAAGCTTAATCTTATGTTTGATCGTACAGTTCATTTTTGTTTTTGTTTGATAGAGAGAGGGAAATGGAAAGTATATAGGATACATCACATGGACATTTATATATGCAGAACAAATATATATTTATAAATCATTTGACTACTGATAAAGAATAAATTTCCTACAAGACAGACATATATACACCTGGATGCTTTCATGGAATGTATCAGAAACTTTATTCAATTAGTTCCACAAATTAATGTCATTCATTTCTAATCCAAAACTGATCATTAAAGAAATTCATTTTTTAATTTGCAATTTTTTTTTTTTTTTTGCCATTTGGCTTTTTATACTATCTCCCTTTCCACCGTTGAACATTTTCGTGCGTGTGATGGTACATAATTAATTATTTGAAGTTTACATGTCATTACAAAAAGTGAGACCGTTGGACGTGGCCTAAAATAATGTATCAACGCTACTTTCAGATGAGGTGTCAATTTGAAATTATCATTGTAAATTAGTGAAAATAGCGACCCATCATAATGAAATAATTAAAAGAGCGAGTTCACTTGTGTTCCTTTGGACTATTTTATATGCATCTCAAGACTACTAATATTAATAACTTAAATCAATATTCCAGCTGTCCTACTCTACCATTTTTCCATATTTAGTACATGATCTTGCATAAAAAAACTGTCAAGCCCAAACTAATTAATGTCTACATGTGTAAATCTAGACCTATCACCAGCCTAACAGATCCAAGTGGAACCGCAATTGTGAAACATTTGAGATAATTTTCAGTTTCAAATTATACGGTTATAAAAAAATAAAAATAAAAATTTATACGGTTATAAATAAAATGAGATAATTATTTTTTGAAAGTAATAAAATGAGATTATTAGTTGTTCCAAAGAAATATAAGGTAAACATATAGTTTTACTTATAACTACACAGTTGTGATTGCACCATAAATAAAATAGAAGATAGACTCACATCTTGAATAATAATTCATGTGACAAATTAAATATATTTTTAGTAAATAGTAATGCAACAATTTTTATCTAGTTTAATAATATTAAGATCAAATCTATTTATATGTAACTTAAATCCCACGAAATAGCATCCAAATTGCTAGCGGTAGTAATGTTTTTTTTTTTGGAAAGCACTGGCGGTAGTAAATTATAACTTCTAGAAAAAAAATCAAGAGTAAAAAATAAAAAGACACTTACTCTAATTAACAATCCAACTATCAAATATTAAGCTGTATATTGCATAAATCTTTCCTAATTTGACTAAGAAGCTTCAGTGAAGGTACAGTGACTTGCACTCCACACTCTCACTTAGATAGTATAAATGTTCAGTTTTTATCCACTTTTTTTATCAGTGCACACTTTAGGTTAAAGGTTTCCTAATTTCTTCTCAGTCTTCACGTTGGACTCTAATTAAACACCTGAAAAAATGTACATGCTACCATTGTTACACAGCTTTCACCACCCTACTTGTGCGCTTCCGATCTCACTCTCACCCCAAATAATCCACCCTCCTACACTTTACTATGAACCTCAAATCGGATTCGAAATCAATCCTCAGCACGATCAGGAAGGCGAGAAGAAGTGCAAGAAAAACGTCGTGATGGTTTCTTGGGAGCTCCCTCCTTTCATGACATTCAAGCTCAACACGGACGGTTGTTCGAAAGGCAACCCCGGAGAGTCCGGTTCCGGAGGAATCATCCGTGACTTTGCCGGGAGATTTGTGGCTGGCTTTAGTTTTAGGATTGGTTTCGAGTGTGCAGCTTATGCGGAGATTTGGGCATTGTATCAAGGCCTCATGCTAGCTCGGAAAACCACTAGAAACGCGGTTCTCTGGATAGAGTGCGACTCGATTGAAGTCGTCAGTGTCATTCTTGGTCAGCATGGAGACAATTATCGGTATATCGATATAGTGGAATCTTGTCGGCAGATCTTGAAGTCATTCAAGAGTGTTAATATTCGTCACGTCTACAGAGAAGCGAATCGTTGTGCAGATTATCTTGCGAATAAGAGCTTATCACACGATATGGGACTAAAGGAATGGAAGACGCCTGACTTGCCGCTGCAAAGTTTAATTCGAGATGATCAAATGGGAATGGCAACTCCTCGTGTTTGTAATGGGCTTTGCAAACCAAGATTTTACAAGTGATAAAAGTTGTTTATAGAAGTGTGTAATGTAGATGGATAGAATGTTAGGATATCTATGTTTACAACCAAACAAAACAGTTGTAAACCAAACCATTTATTTTAGTAAAGTCATTTAATACAAACAAATTGTTTCATTATGTTCCTTTTCTCAAGTAAAACATGCATGTATACTGTCTCATGCACAAGAAAAGACAATTTAAGGTTTAGGGTGTCACCAGAAAGTTTGTTGTAATTAAGTTTAACTTGGAAGGTTTAGTCTGAATTGCTCTCATTTTTTTTTTGGCAAAAGACCAAACATTTCAAGTTTTTGGGCATGTGAGTAGCATATGGTTACCACCTTCAAATAATGCTTGTAAATGGCCAATGCCATTAGGTAGGAGGGACATATAGTGTTAATTTGCTTAATTAACAATGAAACCGGCATTATGGAATAAAATCATATTATATAGAGAGCGTAAAAAGTGTAAGTGGGACAAATTCAACTTAAAACATATAGTTAACGAGAATATGACACCTACAAATTAATGGAATTATATGTAGTCCATGTATTATTTTATTTGTTCAAAGTTAGTCTATAGTTTAAGCATTTGTTCTAATTTAATTCAAAATCAATTCAAACTATCTTAATTAAGTTAAGCCCCGTTGTTCTTCTTGTCTGGGCACTGCTTCACGAAATGTCCAGGTTGGACACAGTTTCAGTATTGTTTGTTCGCTTTCGGCTTCTTAAAGGGTTTGGCCTTGGGTTTCAAAACAGTTGTGGTCTTAGGGTTGTAAGTCGGTTTTTTCCCTTTGCCCTTATTGGCAGCAATGAAGTGTGCCCTCGGTTGGTGCTCAATGGGCAGCACGACCGTCCTCTAACTTCTGTCTTCTTCTTCGATCGCGGTAGAGGTCATTAGCTCATTGAGAAAGTAGGTCTCTTTCTTATGCTTAAGAGCCATACCAACCTTCCCACGAGCGTGGGAACTTCTCAATGATGGACATAACTTGAAACTTCTCGGGAAGCTTCATGTCCGCAGCAGAAAGAGCATGAAGGATGTGCTCAATCTTGTGTGCCTGATGTGTAACACTTTTACCCTCAACCATTTGGAATTTGAGAAACTTACTCACGACATATTTCTCGACACCAACTTCCTCGTTGTTATATTTTTGGTTGAGCCTTTCCCACAATTCCTTTGGAGTGGACGCAAGAACCCGATATACGTCGAAGAGTACATCTAACATGGCTGACAAGATGCACCCTTGAACAATTTGGTCCTTCTCGTTTCATTGTTCAATCTTGGCCTCACGTGGGTCGAATTGATCAGGTTCAGGGCAAGATCGAGCCAATCAACAATGACTGTAACCCCTAGATAGAGAGCCAGATCAGCATTCATTGTTGCCAACGCCCAAAATGTTGCCCGGTAAAAGCCTTGGGCAGACCAGACATGTTCACCTTCGGGACGAATGTTTGGTCGAAAGAGCCAGACAAAGCACCAACGTTTGACATTGTTTGCGTGATTTATGAGGGATGTAGATATATTCTTAAGATTGTTGTGTCTTTTAGTTATTTAAGGGGAAAACACCTAATGTCCAAAACAAGGGCACACACAAAATTTTATGTTTAAACTGAGTTTACGTTTTACGTGAATTCCAATTACAGGATAATATTAAATTCACAAACGCAACAATAATAACCAAAGAGAGTATGAGAAAGAAATAACGGGAAAAAATATATAGATATATAGAGGAACAAAAAATATAAAGCAAGGTTTTGCAAAATAAGTTGTATAGAAAACAGAGTTTCTGAAAAACACATAAAATAAGCAAGTTAACAGAAAGGGAGAACGGTTTTGCAAAAACAGATTTTCCAAAAACAAGAACATGAAAATAATATAAGTAAAGAAGAGAATCAAGGCAAAAGAAAAGAACGAAATATAACAGAGAAAGAAAGCAAACTAGAGGCGAAAACGAATAATAAAGAGAACAAAAATGACGATGCAGAAGAAGGATTAAAAGAGTAATACAAAGAAAACATAATGAAAATGAACTCAGAGATCGCTCTAGCAAGTACAACTGAGCTTAAGAAGATATTGATTCCCTACCAGCGTGCAATAGAATTCGACAATCCTCTCGTCAGGATAATATGACGTTAAATGTGCGAATTCCCCTATATGACCAGACTCAAAATTTGTTGGATTGAATCAAATCAATTTTAAGACGGCTTGAATTTGATTGTTGGTGGCTTCATATCCAAATTGTCAGCTCTACACAGTAAGAGACTGACAATAGCGAGTTTTAACTTTCAAAGGTACAAAGTATATTTTTTTAATACTAGTTTGGAGACTAATGACACTAAAAACTCTAATTAGGGGTTAAATTACAAATAATGTAAGTTGAGGGGTATAAAACCATATTACAAATATCTGATCGTTTATTGTTCTTTCTCTCTCTAGATTCTCATGTAATAGTTCTTTTTGGCAGATCTATGCTAGGGTTTCGATTTCGCGATTGATCGATTTAGGGTTTTGGTTCGGCTTTCTGTTGTCGATTTGTGCGGTTAATTTCGGTTGCTGAGATGGTGGCATCGGAGGGAGAAGGAGGTGCTTCGCCGCCGCAGATGCAGTACGGTGTGACGAAGCCGATATCAATGGCGGGGCCGACTGAAGTTGATATTCAGAGAACAGCCGAGTTGGAGAAGGTTTGTTTGTTCGTTCGTTCTTGAATTTTGAGTCTCTGCGATCTGGTTTGTTTGTTTTTGTTTTGACGAGTTTTTGTTTTGGATTGGGAAGTTCTTGGTTGATTCTGGCCTTTACGAGAGCAAGGAGGAGGCTGCGAAGAGAGAGGAGGTTCTTGGTCGGCTTAGGGAGGTAATTAGTGTTTCTTTGATGAATTTGTTCTTAATGTTTGTCAATCCTGTGATTACCTTCTTGGATTTATGCTATGCATGTTAAACAGCTCATGTGGACTTAGCTTTTTAGTGATACAGCATGTTAAAGATAGTGTTAAGCTAATAGTTGGAGCAGAATTTGGCAATTTGATTTGATGTTCATTGAAACTTTTTAATGTTTTCAACTGTAGTTTGGGAATTGTGCTTGACATGTTACCATTAGTGTTTGCAAGAGTAGTTTTTTGGATATTTTATGCAAGGACATGCTTGCCCTTGGTAGTTAGTAGATTGAAAAGGGACAGCTAGGTAGCTTGCCATATGGTGGCTAAAGTAATTGCTGTTGTTTTATAGGTTTTCAGCTGAATTGTATTTGCATCAAGGTAGCAATTGTCTAGTTCTGGGATGTATTGGTAAAAAGAATTGGTCTAGCAAAATTTTGATCCCAGCCCATATGGTGCCTTGAGCATTTGCAATTGTTTCTGAGGTCTCGAGTACTCAGTTTCAACATAAATATATTTGTATGAAGTAAACAATTTGTTAGTTCAGGGATGTATTTGTGAAAGTATTGGTCTAGGAAATTTTTGATCCCAGCTCTATGGACTATTTGTTAAATGTAGCTCAGGCTGCTCATTAGATGCCAGGTTGTGTTTATGATGACATTGCTAACCTCCCATTCATTATTTTTAGTTGCTCCATTTAATGTTCCTCTTGACTATATCTGCATTTGATCTCTTATTTGATGTCACTTCATTGCTTTTGTTATAAATTTTCAGTAACTAATAGTTACATATATATTGTTTATCTTAGATTGTGAAAGATTGGGTGAAGCAACTTACTCGCCTACGGGGATACACAGAGCAAATGGTGGAAGATGCAAATGCCCTCATTTTTACTTTTGGTTCTTATCGACTTGGGGTCAGTATGTTCTCCTTTGCCTTCGCAAGTGGTGTAATTGCATTTTTTAATATGAAGTTGGAGTTGTATTGCAGTCTTGGGTGGAGTTCAAATGTGTTTTTTTTTGTCTTTCTTTGTTGTTGTTGTTGCCTTTCATTTTCTTCTGTCAAATGGCAGTCCTGGCATATTGTCATCACCGTAATTATGTAATTGGGGTTTTGCACTGTATATGTTTATGCATGTTAACCTTTTCAATATGCTATTGCTATGTTGAACTCCCTCCGTCCTAGAATGAGTGTATTGCTTTGAGAAGTTAGTTAGGGTTGTATATTTCCTCATCTATCCGCATGCACATGTGTTGTAACAAACTTAAGGGATACTAATTGATTATACTAACACTATTGGTTATTCGTGCATAACTAAGTTCCTAAAAAGGAAACAAGATACTTATTTTGGGACAAAAATGCAAGTCAAACATGACACTTATTTTGGTACGGAGGGAGTATAACGACTCTTGTCATTCTGTAGAGTTCTTAAGTACGATGCATCTTGATAGCTCCTTGTGGTTGGTAGCTCATCCAACTTTTATTATTATGTTTTGGTTCTCATGAGTTATATCTTTGGCAGGTACATGGTCCTGGGGCTGACATTGATACTTTATGTGTGGGGCCATCCTATGTTAGTCGGGAAGTAAGTAATAGTTCCAGCTGTTTTCTTATGATATTGTCAGGAATGATGAAATTTAATTTTTAGGTGCCCAAAGAGAAAGATCTTATTGTTATGCTTTCTTTATCAGGACTTTTTCTTTGTGCTGCATGACATCCTGGGTGAGATGGAAGAAGTAACAGAATTACAACCAGTTCCAGATGCTCATGTTCCAGTAATGAAATTTAAGTTTGATGGAATATCGATTGACCTTCTTTACGCCAGTGTATCTCAATTGGTTATACCAGAAGTAAGTGCCTAGCATTCTTGTCTCTTGTTGTTACATAACATTCTAACCATGGAACCAAATGCAGTCGCTGTAGCTTGAAGTTGAAGTCAATTTGCTTTTAACTTTTGTTTCAATTAAATGAGAATTTACGCAGAGTACAGCTCTCCCATTACCCTTGCTATATGAATTTGATATTAATGTGCATTTAATTATCTATTTTTTTATTCTTTAGTTAATGTTTTGACTGTTGATTCATCAGGACTTTGATATCTCCCAGCTATCTGTATTGCACAATGTTGATGAGCCTACTGTTCGAAGCCTTAATGGCTGCAGGGTTGCAGATCAAATTCTCAAGTTGGTTCCAAATGTTGAGGTGATTATTTCAGTTCACTGATTTTTTCCCAACTGTATGATTGATTTATTGGTCCCATTTTAAGTACTTATTTTCTCTTCACTTAAAGCATTTCTGCACGACACTGCGGTGTTTGAAGTTTTGGGCCAAAAGACGTGGTGTTTATTCGAATGTGAGTCTTTCCATCCTTGATACATTTTGCCATTAGTGTATAGGTTTGTGTGATTTAACATCTATTTCAACACCTTTCTAATTTTTATCGATGACATAGGTCACTGGATTTCTTGGTGGTGTGAACTGGGCGCTTCTTGTAGCTCGTGTTTGTCAACTTTACCCTAATGCTATTCCTAGCATGCTTGTTTCTCGATTTTTTAGGGTTTACACTCAATGGCGTTGGCCAAACCCTGTTATGTTGTGTTCTATTGAAGAGGATGAACTTGGATTTAGTCTTTGGGATCCTCGTAAAAATCCTCGTGACCGTACACATCATATGCCAATCATAACACCTGCTTATCCTTGTATGAATTCTAGCTACAATGTCTCAACCAGCACTCTTCGGGTTATGATGGAGCAGTTTCAATTTGGTAACAAGATATGTGCGGTAAGAACACAAAGTGTTAACTTTCATCTGATAGTACATTATGGCTATTCGTCTTTTTGCATAATTTATATGTTTTGTTTTGTACTAAATTCAGGAGATAGAACTGAACAAGGCACAGTGGGCTGCTCTGTTTGAGCCTTACTTGTTCTTCGAAAGCTATAAAAACTATCTGCAGGTTGACATACTTGCATCTGATATTGATGATTTGCGTGCTTGGAAGGGCTGGGTTGAATCGCGTTTGAGACAGCTCACTTTGATGGTATTAATTCTACTATCTATTGTTACATGTGCAGGACTAAGTATAGTTTGTTTAATCAGGAATTATTACCACAAGTGTATACGTCGCTGGTCGCAAGCAGTTCCTTACTTTTGTTTTGCCACGCTTTGCAGATTGAACGAGATACATATGGGAAATTGCAGTGTCATCCCTATCCTCATGAGTACATGGATACATCCAAGCAGTGTGCCCATTCTGCATTTTTTATGGGTTTACAGAGGAAACAGGGGGAGGTTATACAAGAAGGGCAACAGTTTGATATACGTGGGACAGTAGATGAGTTTAGGCACTCTATAAATATGTATATGTTCTGGAAACCAGGGATGGAAATCTACGTGTCTCATGTTCGCAGAAGGCAAATCCCGTCTTACGTGTTTCCTGCTGGTTACAAACGACCACGACCACAAAGGACCACATCCCAGCCACAAATTGATAAATCTTGTGAAGATGGTGAAATTGGCAAGACTGATTCTGCTGAAAGACACCTTAAGAGGAAAAAAGATGATGAAGTTAGTGCGAAGGAAGATACACCAACAAAGCGACAAACAATCAGTCCAGAAAGGCGGCATTCAGTATCTCCTGAAATTATTAGTCATAATGTAGTAGCGATTAGGCAAGTGGAATGTCTGCCATCAAAGATATCATGTCCAGAAAATGTTGCATCTGTCTCAAATTGCAGCGTTATCACGATTGTTTCCAGTGAGATCAGTTCATGCAAGGACATAGGTTGTGAATCTGTAGCAGGTTGCAGTGATGGAAATACTGGGTGTGTCGAAGGTAGTGTTGAAGGCAGTACGAATCCAGGATCTTCTCAGAGTGATTCATGTGATGGCGATTCTGAATCTCCATTGGAAAATGGTTGCGTGAGTGCCAATGAAGTGGTACAAGATGGATTGCAGGAAGAGTTGGAGGTTTTGGATTTCAGTCTCGAATCTCTTTATTTGTTGCTTGTCCTTTTTAGCATATTAGTTTGCAAGTTCTCTGTCTTCCAACTAGTTGAGTATATATGCTGAAGCCCTCCTGTGTTCCTCGAAATAATTATAATTGGCGCCTTGTTTAGTTCTCTCCAGTTCTTTACGATCTTACTAGTTGGTCAGGCAGAGAATTTGAACTTGTGTAGAGCTTTGAGTTTTACTTATGATTAATTTTACTGACCAACGTGTCTAATTTATTTTTATCTCGTCTCTTCTGTTTCATATTGTGAAGCCGAATGCTACACTCGGGATTACGCTGAAATCTACCATCGGGATCAACTCTGAAGCTGTGCAGAAACCTGTGTTGAGGCATGTATTCTGAAGTTCTACATTGTTGAACAGTTGTTTATTTTGTTATTAGTCTTTATAGTGCTTTCTTTTGGTTTCGCTTCTGTTGACTATCGCAGGTTGAGCCTAACATCAACTGCCTAAGACGGTTTGAAGCTGGATATATGAGATCTGCCTTCTTTGTATTGATCCTTGTGAGCTCAAAGAGAAGAAAGCCAGCAGTTCGGGTAAGTGTCGTTTTAATTGCTGGCTTTCATTTCATTAGTTTTTTCAGGGATGCTCGCTCGTTTAGTTACTTCTATGGCTCAAGAACCTATTGGTGGTATATGTGATCCGAAGAGAGTTCGTCAAAGAGTGTTGCTTTTGCATCATTTCATGTACAGTTTTTCTTTTCGGTTGGAATTAATCTGTCCTGCATAAGCTGTGATTGCTCCTCCCCTTTTCTCAAAAGGGTTTTAGATGGACGCTATCTGAACTATTAGCGGGCAGTATTAATTTTTTTTTCCTTTTCTTTTTTCGGTTTGTTCTTGTGTCGGAGGAGGCGAAGTATTTTAACATAAAGGACTTGGGAATTGTGCGCGGCTAAGTGTCGTTAAGTTAGATATGGGTTTGGTATCTTGTTTATAAGAGAGACTAGGAAGTGAAGTGCAAAGTCAAGGTCATCACCTATATCTGTCCTTCTGTATACTTGTGCTGCGGATGTAATAATATACTAATATATAGACTCTTCTCTCTATCTCTTCTATGTTTTGCCAAACCTATTTCGGGTTGTTCATATGAGAATGGGAAATGTGTATTCTTGTTCACAACTTGTTGATTACTCTTTGAGAGCTCAATTTTGGCATTATTACATGAATGTCCAAATGTATATTGTGGTTTTGGTGGTGAATTCAGGTGATTCTGATTGTGCTCTTTGAAATATGTTAATGATATTGAAGGCAAGTACTATTGTAGTAAATATTGACAATAGAGAAATGAAGATTGACAATAGAGAAATGACGTACTCCAATCACTATTTTATGTCTATTTGAAAGAGCTAGCCATGCAAACTACACCTTTTTGTCGTAAATATTGGAACCGTTGAAACCCGTATATAAACCACTCACTCGCCATTTGGGTGCAACAATTAGTTGTTGCCATAAACCACTCACTCGACACTCGGGTGCAACAATAATTGGTCGGTTGTGGACATAGTTTTCAGCTTCTTGGTCGGTCGGGGACATAGTTTTCAGCTTCTGCCATTCCAGACTTGAAAGCACTGTTAGCAATCGGAGAGATCCAATCAAGCTCCAAAACCATGCTTCCGGTCATTTGGTTATCAAAAGACCCTAAACGTGTAGACTCAAGTGGAGCTCGCAAATGGACCACCGAGTTATACAAAAAAGCAAACAGGAATCGATAATTGTCATGACTGGCTAAACAAGAATTTGTAAGCGATCAATTTTTTGCTCGTTTTGACCTTAATATTATCGGGTCGGATAAGGGGCTCAAATGACGTATGAATAAAAAATAAAAAATAAAATACTTGTCACGTGCCAAAAAGGGCAAAAAAGGAATATAAAAGTATATGCATTTGCACTTTTCACCTGATAGCGAACCAAACTACAACCTGACAATTCCTTGGTCCTCAGTCCTCACTCTCTCTCTCTCTCTCTCAAATCTAAATATTTATTCACAAACAAACAAAGCAACCAAATCTGAAACCCAAGAGAGATCCCAATTTCTTGGCCCTTTTCTCCTTCTGATCTCATCAAAATCTGAGCTCACAATCGCGTTTTTGACATCTTTAATTTCTTCTCCGATTCGTTGCAATGGGGAAGGTGACGGTGGTGATATGCACGGCGGTGGCGGTGGCGGCGTGCATTGGGGCCGGATTGGTGGTCCGGCAGCGGATTCGGAGCTGCGGTAAGTGGAGAAGAGTGACGGAGATAGTCAAGGAGTTTGATGAC
>JAYMTF010000128.1:0-51114 GCA_036897485.1 Pelargonium nanum
AAATTGTATTTATATAAACTGTTTTACTCGTGCTTTGTGGAGTGGCTGTTTCACTGACCACAAGGTTACAAGGCGCAGGAGGAAAAGCAAGCCAGAAACGAAACACAAATTCATTCTTCTCTTCTGTTGTTTGATGCATTCACTGGCTAGTTTGCGTCATGAGGCCTGGCCTTTTGTTTGTTTATTTATTTATTTATTTGTTATTTTCTTGGTTTTGGATATTTTGGTTAGCATAAAATTGACTTCACCCAAGTTGAAGAGAAGTGATTTCGTGGAGCCTTTCTTTTTTGGGAATTCTGATCTCTTGGTTTGTTGGAGGCGGCAGTTGTGATGTAGCATATCCGACTTTGCTTTGATTCCATGTGTTAACATCGTTTATATTTGCTTCTTTTCAGGTAAGGGTGAGGATTGGATCCCCTATTACAGGATATGGTCAAGAAAGTAGAAATCGTGCTGCCCGTCAACGAATTCCCAATAGAGCATGGACTGATGAAGATGGTGTGGAGCGTGTTGAAGTACGTTTGATGGAATCCGTTATGTTGCAATTCTATGAAGAAAATTTCCATTATGCATATGAAACTTATTTTAATGGGTATATTCAGTTACTAACGAAGAAACAAAATGCAAGTAAGTCTGATTACATTTCACGAATTGTATGCAGGTAAATTTTTATATTCGCGGGCCTCATGGAGCTGGAAAAGTTTACACTGAGATGTTCAAAGACAAAGTTGACAAGCAATGGAAATACACATATTTAATTGTCGACATACAATCACCATCCCCAGCACAATTGATGCTGGAGTCTTACGTGCCAGCTTAAAACATGTACATGAGTGGAGTGCTTCAGTTGATACCAAGTTGACACAAAGTAGGTATGTTTGGATCTACTTAAACTATTGTTTAATCACTTTTGGAGAGAGAATCTTGTTATGTCTGCTTCAGCGGAGGCGTGGAGCACATGTTTTGATTTTTCTATAATCTGATAGGAAACAGGCCAAATGGTTCATTTCACCGATTTGCATATGTATGATTTTAGAGAAATTAGCTAGCAAGAGTAGCACAATGGATCCTTTTGCACTGTTTCTTCTATACATTGATGTTGCATGAACTAATAATATCAACTTGGATTTGTGCTAGCTGGGCTCAATTACTTATGTCTAGCTTATTGGTTACGAGAACTGATGGCAAACACTATTTTGGTTTCATATTTGAAAGTTTATGTATCATATTTAGTTCAAAACAAAGTCTACTGATCAAATTGAGCTCATGTGCGAAAGTTCAAGGCAAAATTAGAGGTTTTACCGAAAAAATATTTCTTCAAAAGAGACTGTTTGATTTCAAAAGATCAAACATGAGTGGAAAAAATAGATTTTGTATCAAGCAAGTATTATTTCATTGTGTGTGTGTATATATATATATATTGTTTTCACTATGAGGTTTCTGAAAGCTCTTGTCACCAAGTTTTAATAAAGCTGCATTATTGTCCTCTCAAAATATGAAAAATAGACCATTATTTTAGGATTTAGAATTTTTCAATTATAAAATTGTGCAACTAAATAAAATTTTCAGATTTTTCACACAAATAGAAAACTATTCTAATAGGAGGATATCAAACATGGTTTGACAATATCAAGTAGAGAACTATTCCAATAGGAGAATATCAAATATGGTTTAACAATATCAAGTAGAAAACGATTCCAATAGGAGAATTGGTGCTAAGGCCTTTTTAATAATAGTTTCAGGCTATTAATTTAATTATTTAAAAAATGTTCAATTAGAGATTCCATCCAAATACATATAGACAGATATGCTACTTTGGATGAAAACTTTGTGTAGCATGGGCACTCATTCACATCCTTTTTCAATATGTTAAGTATTTTGCAACAGTTTTTATTATTATTGAGAAAATAAACTACTATTTTGGAATGTAGGATTAAAATAAAATGATTGAATTTTCATTATTGGTATTAATTTACTTAAGTTAATGTAACCGATGTTACCTCCAAATTAATGAGTTGAAGCGACAAATGTTGAAGTGGTATGTGACGTCCGAGCGATACGTTAACGCCCCATTATGGAAGGTCAAACATTTTAACAAAGATGACACTTCCATAATATTCTAAGAATTGAACACGTAAGGGAGATATCTCTCACGCTAAAGCGAGAACCTACCCAAATGGGTGCGGGGGAGAGTCGTGACCCTTCCAAAGGAGGAACCAAACTCCTTAACACGATCGGAACCAGCCCACCAACTTGTTTGACACGCGTGTTGCCCTCATTCAAGATGTAATGTCGCGACCTCATTCAATCATTCCGCAACATCTTCTCTCAAATAAAGCTCATTAGACTCATGTAGCGATCATAGTAATATCGTGACATCATTTCTCTATGCGACCATGTCATGCTATCTCCTCTCAAACGATACTTGTTCATGAAATGAAACCATCATAATAATAAAGGATTTTAAAATTAAAATATTTAACACGTGAGCAAGACGACAAATTATTTTATTATGTGAACGTCGCCGAATCAAACAATAAACATTAGTAACCAATGAATTGGGAGATCAAAATAGGAGAGTAGGCACAAATTGAGAACTGAGGTAGATGATTGAGATAGGTTGCTCTTACCACACAGCTCATACATGTTTTCATTATCGTATTTTAATTTGAAGCTCACACGTGAAGCTGAAGCGGCAAAAGCTACTCCAAAGCTTTGCCAAAACCCCGAGTCAACTCACAAGAAATAAATGCTGACGTGTCTGTTTGGACTATCCACGTCATGTTTTACAATTTTAATCACGCCACAATAACAACAATATTTATGTCCAATTATCCACATCACACCACATGCTCCGTGGATTGGATTTTTTGACGGACAAACAAAAATTAATTACAAGTATTAAATATTACGTGTCATGTAACATTTAAAATCTACAAGAAAAGAAAGAGACAACGCAAAATTTGATGAGCTTTTTTGTTTTCAGGAAAACCCAATATATTACACAAAACACACTATACAACCTGTAATCGTAAACAAACACATATTGTTTTGTTTCTCATCCAATGGCTAGAAAGTGACCACGTGGTCTTGTCAGGGCGCGTGGACTACTGGCTGCCCCAGGCGCGTGTGCATGACATCCTCTCAACAAATCACCGGCTATTGCCGGTAGCTTCCAGAGAAATCCTACAAGCCCTCGCCTCCCTTCTCAGCCGGCCAATTTTGAATTCCCAATTTTCGCACATCTATCTCAAATCTGAATGATTAATTAAAATAAATATTTATAAAAAAAAACCATATTTGATCGTTGTAGAAGCTATTTTTGACAAATTTGAGTGTCGTGCTGTGAGAGAGATTTGATTTGAGCAGTTATTTATTGATTTGATCTGGTTGCGCTAAGGCAAGTTGTGGTGGTGTTGCCGGAGGTTGTTGGCGAATTTTAATTTATACGGTGGTGGAGGAGGAGATGATGCGTGGGAGCGCGGCGGTTCCAGCGGCGGCGGAGGCCATAGCCTATAATTTAAAAGAAGCCTCCAGCTGGTGGAAAGAGATCAACGATTCTCCGCTCTGGCAGGATCGGATTTTCCACGTCCTCGCTGCCCTCTACGGCATCGTTGCCGCCGTCGCTTTGGTACTCTTTTCTCTCTCTATCCATCATTATTGCTAAATTTGGAATTTGCGTATTTGCCTCGACGATGGATGCCGAATTTGCTCTTCAATTTTGGTGAATTTGTGAATACTGCGTTGATTCTCGACTTCTCGATCGTTAGCTGTTTTTATGCCTTCGCTTAGAGCTGGTTTTGAGTTCGCGTGGATATTGAATAGAATTGTGGGTTCTTAACTGTTAGGGTTTTCTAGGGTTACTATTGAATTTCTGGATTTGGCTTGCTAAGATAACAAGGAAGGGGGAGATTGTTGTTTCTTTTGCTTATCCACAATTTGTGTTATTTTAATCAAATTTTGATAATTGCACAAAAAATTGATTAGCAAACTACAAAAATTGGATGAATTAACTTGTGTATCTGTTGGGGCTGATGTGGATTTTGGTACTGTCAGGTTCAACTTGTAAGGATACAATTGAGAGTTCCAGAGTATGGTTGGACAACGCAGAAAGTCTTCCACTTTCTCAATTTTTTGGTTAATGGAGGTTTGTTTTCTGGAATCATGTCTCTACTGTACATTGTCTGTGGATTCTATGGAGCTGTATTGAGTTTGGTTTCTCATGTATTTGCAGTTCGGTCATTGGTTTTTGTATTCCGGCGAAATGTGCAACAATTTCATCCTGAGGTTATAATCCATTGTCGAGATACTTTTTAGTCTTTAAGCTGTGTTGAACTTTCCAAATGTGTAACTTGATTCAGTGGCTTTGTTAGATTATGCAACACATCATGCTTGATATGCCAAGTCTTGCATTCTTCACAACCTACGCGCTTCTGGTTTTATTCTGGGCTGAAATTTACTACCAGGTTATTATGTTTCCTTTTTCTCATTTTTTTCTGGTCTGTTTTGGTGTAAGCTTATCTGATTACAACTGTGACTTGGATGTCAAATAGGCACGTGCCGTATCTACTGATGGACTTAGGCCGAGTTTCTTCACAATTAATGCTGTGGTCTATACCATTCAGGTGAAATATTTTGTCCATTGTCTCACTCTAAGTCCCTGGAGAATGGAGATTTTGAAGTTGGATTCTTCTACTTGAGAGTAATGCAATTGTGTAGTCTTAATTTTACATATATTCTTCTTATGTGTTCTTTACATTTTATGGTGCACTATTTGAAGAGCTGTAAGAGGAAGAGAACTAATTGCAATTGCATTACTCAGTTTTCTGTATGTTTTTCTTATATTAATCCAGTGACAAAGTAATTTACCGACCTTGTAAATAGCAATTATGAGATCTCTAAATGTACCTTGTATATTGATATATTTTCCTTCTCATGAGATAATGATCTGAAATACTTTCCTTTGGCAGCCTGTTTTCATTTTATAACCTTTTGAGTGTGAAAATCACGTTAATTCATAAATCTACAGCAAATTATACATTGTCTTAAGTTGAGCAATTAACTTGCGGGGTTGTTTCGTGATCTCGGTTGATGGTTTTAGGCTCTGGTTAAGGACATAGTTAATCATTATAAAGTTTGGAAGAGTTATTGACTAGGCATGATAGGTTTTTGTTAAGTTTTTTATATAGATTTTAACTGATTGAAGTGTTGATGCGAATTTATGGCAGGTTTTAAGAGGTAGTGCAATTAATAATACTTTGGTTTCTTGGTAGATGTGATGTTCCCAAAGGGGCTTATTGAAAGTGACAGATTCTAAAAGTAAAAAGTTGAGTACGAGGATCACCTGAAGAACCTACTTTGAGTAGGGCCATAGATCTTAACACATGGCTGGCCTTGTAGTATTATGACTTAGTTGTCATTAACTAGGCCATACCTCGGTTCACAATTAAGTTTGTGTTTATGTCAAACCTCTTGTTTTAGAGTCAACAAAGCTGTAAGTTTCAGTTATTGTCTCTAAAAAAGGATTAGGCCACACCTGTTTCAGTTTAAGTGTAAAAATCTGGAGAAAGTATACATACATGCTTGAGAAATGCCACAACGTGCATTGTGATAGATAGTGATAGCTATCCTCTGTCTACCTGTCTCGTTTGGCATGGTGGGATTTTAGAGGATCTTTGCACTGGACAGAACAATCAAGTTATTTTTTCTATTCTATATAACCATATATTGGTTCGCCAAAAAAGATTCAGTTCATGAAAATAACATTTTTGCGTATTATTATGGCCTGTCAATTGACCGAAAAGTTTCTGTCTGGGCTCCATTGAGACCACACTAAAATTTATCTGACATTATCACTTAAAAAATACTAATTTTCAGTTGCTTACAGAATTGTTGGATAAATTAACTCTTTAGTTTTTCATTTCCTGAAGGACATTTCAGATATTGTTATAGTTGTTTATAATGAAGTGTTTTTGGGATTTGGCAACCTTTCTTCTGGTGTTCATTCAATTTACTTACCTACTATGAAAATATGGTTAGGTAGTCTCCCATTATTATAGTATTTGGCCCTTTGATTTTTACACTCATAATTGAGTGATTTTGGGGTATCAATTTCAGATCTCCTATTTTATTTACTTTTGCTGCACTTCTTACCATCCCACATTTTATTCCTTACAAGGACCTTTTAGGGGTTAGAGTTTGTATAATTGGGAAATAATTGAATGCAGGACTTTGTTAAAGTTCTTTTGAATTATTATAGGCTAGGATTTATTGCTTAGTCTTACTTTACAAGTGGTGCCAACCATTAGAGCTGCGAAGTAGTCTCTCTAAGATACACCAACTGATATAGGCTTAATACTCTCTCTCTCTCTCTCGCTCTCTTAGTTAGAGACTTAAATTACTCTCTTGATCCTGGAGTATTCTGACTTTCGAAGCATTGCAGAAGCATCTTAAGGGAGAATGAACTTGCATATCCAAAGCATGTGAGAATTTTCACAATGCATCTTCGTTTAAGATGATTTATAGGCTTAAATCCAATCATTCCGAAAAATCATGAGCTATGGATATCTTCTTTGAGGAGAAACCCAAACACCTGATTGATACTATACACTTGAATTTTTTATATCTTTACTTTTTCTTTTTATCATATATTTGCATAGTTTTAGTTTGATGCCCAGGTGAATTTAGTATTGCACTAAACTCTAGGATACGTTACTATTAACTTAAGCTTTGTGCCAATCCCAACGGCATACTGAAATCATTGTCATATTAGATACTGTGTTGCTTGTTATACTTGTGTAGTAGGTTGAACATTAACATGTTCCTCTGTTGTATTGTTTCAGATTGCTATGTGGGTCATATCATGGTGGAAGCCTATTCGGGTTGTGATCATCCTATCTAAGATGTTCTTTGCATGTTTGTCTAAACCTCTCAAATCTATTTTTATTTATTTTTTATTTATTTTTTATTTTATGTAATGCTCACGAGTAAATTGATGATGACTCATGTTTGCTTTTGACATCTCTATTCTGGCAGGTGTATCTTTGTTTGCAGCCCTTGGGTTTCTTCTTTATGGCGGGAGGTAATTGTTCTGCATTTCCTTTCTTGCCACTTATACTGATACCTAGTGAATGCATGGATCAGCAACTGTAAAATACATTCTGTATTACACTATTACTGCAAACACATCGGAGACTTGTTTACACTTTACACTCACAATGTTTTCAGTAGGTGCAACCTTTTGTTTTCAATGAACCTAACTAACTTATAAAGGGAAAATGTGCACTCACACAACTATATCAAATGAGACTCGTGAAGTCAAGCTATGTCTCTAACTCTCAAATGGTCAAATCTCTGTTACATAAGATATATAGATCAATAACCTTGATTCCACGAGCTAACATATTAGTTGCCTTCCAGCTAATGAGTCTTTTTCATTTTGTTAGATACCCATTACCATGTTAGGAGAATTGAAATCTCATAATTTTTCTTTCCCTTCCTTTCTCTCCTCTCCCAGTCTTGTTCTTGGTTAGTTACTGTTGCTATGAAGTCAAGCCAATGTTGACCGATTACACAATGTCCAATATCTTTCTAAGTTATTGGGCTACATTTACTAGGTTATTGGGAAAATTAAATGGCATGGTACCTTTTTTTACTGATAGTTGATGAGAAAAGTTTATTCCTCTTCATTGACATCCTCTTGTAGTTCCAATTGTTCCAGTAAGTGAATGCTGCTTGATGCTGTGGCATGTTTCTGAGTTTTGAGCCTTCATTCTGGCTACTGGTTAATGTCACCTTTTCTCTTGGTATTTCCTTGCAGGCTGTTCTTAATGTTGCAGCGGTTCCCTGTAGAATCTAAAGGAAGACGTAAGAAGTTACAAGAGGTGCTTACTGCGAAAGATAGATTCAAAACTATTTGTCGCTTTTAATTTGTTTATTTTCAAGTCTTATTTTTGTTCTTTGGATTTTGGCCTGGGCAGGTTGGCTATGTCACTACCATTTGCTTCTCATGTTTCCTTGTCAGATGCATCATGGTAAGTTCAGTATATTTTTCCAGCTCTCCTCTGCTGCCTTAACCTTTTGGAAGTTTTGTGCCTTAAGATGTGCTTAATACAAGGTTGTTAAGTACATAAAAAAAAAAAATACAAGGTTGTTAAGAAATGTTTGTAAGAATAGGTATTTCATTGAAACCTAATATGTGTATTCATATTCTACATTCGGCTCTTATTTATTCACCAATCAACAGCAATAAACGTCATTTGTAGCTGTGGTTACTATTTCTCAAGTCACTAAGGTTTATTATTTTTATGTTGCAGATGTGCCTTAACGCATTTGATAAAGCTGCGGATCTTGATGTTTTGGATCACCCAATACTAAACTTGATATACTATGTTGTAAGTTGCTACTTCCTTTGTGTCATCTATTATTATACATCAGATTCTTAGGATTCTTAGCAATGAAACGCTTGTTTTGTTGCTCTGCAGTTGGTGGAAATATTACCCTCTTCTTTGGTTCTTTTCATTTTGAGGAAGCTACCACCAAAACGGGGGATCACACAATACCATCCCATACGCTGAAGGATCGGAGGAAACTTGTGATAGGAGGCAAAACCTAGATGGAGGGAACAAAGTAAAAGATGTCGACTTTTAAGATATGCTTATCCATCCTCCCAAGAGAATGAAATATGAGGAAAAAGTGAAAGTTGAGTGTTGTGTGCTAGGAATTGCTAGCCAATCTCAAGGATTTTTAAATGTAAGTTTGTTTTCAGTTGGAAAGAACCGGCGTAAGGATTGTGGAGTATGGTGTGAACTACAAACAACTGCGATCTTATGCTTTTCCTTGTTTTGAATCTTTTAATTGTTGCGCTTATCCAATACTGGTACATGACTTGTGAGCAATCGATCTATCTCTATAGAATGGTTTTTGCGTGCTATGTACGAGGTTTTCAAATCTAAGATTCTGGCAAATAATACTAAGCGATCAAAACTTGCAACTATGTTTGATTCATAAACTTAAATCACAGAAAGGGATTTGATAATCTCTGTTCAGATCGAAAGACATGCCATACCTGGGAGTGGGAGTTGAAACTCGGCCGCCATCTTTCTGCTTTGTGGTACGATCTTGAGGCTGTTTATGGTCGATTGGAAGAAACATTTGGCTGTGAAAGAAGCAAATGAATGTGCAGTGCATCTGGGGAAGGAAATGATACAAATCATTCTGGATGTTGTTGATGGGCTGACTGGTAGTTGGAAATACCATCCTTCAATCTTATTCTAACATTCCCTCTAAATATTTTGAATGGTAGGTTAGACTTTTTACTTTTAATCCCAATTGAATGGTTGGTTTAAGTTTTGAATGTTACATATATACTATATTCTAAGGGGCTCAAACACTTAATCGATCTTAATTTCGCTACATAGCACTTTCCTTTTTTGAACGGATCGCTTCACAACACATAATTATTATATATTACTGATAATCGTAAAGACTGTTTAAGTTAACAGAAGCTTACTAACGTCGTTTGCTAACCAAGACTAAATTACTATTTTTCCCTTAATTTCATTTCAAATGGATGCTATTGAAATTAGATTATATGAAAATATGAACAAATACTATTGTGTGTGTCTTTTGTATACTATTATTACTTATTTATATAGTAGAATATATTCCCCACTTCCACACCCTTTATATGTTCTATGTATTTTAGATAGGTCAATTTAATTTCGATTTATATTACCTAAGTCATTTTTCTTTGATATTAGATAAGAGAGTACTTTTCTTCTAAAAAGAAAAGAAAAGTACTTTTTCTACGTAACATTTATAATATATTTTCTCACTAACGATATCAAGTTAATTATATATTTCAAATGCACGGTTGCTTTTTTGGATTTAATATAAAATTGATTTTGCCCAAAAAATATGCATAAATAAAATAAGTAAAAGGAATGAACATTGAAAACCTACGTACCACTTGCCACCTCTTAACGCATTTTCTTGATAATCATCGTTTTCAACTATTTACTTCTAATCTTAATTTGTCATCTGACAGTACCTCGTATTTAAACATTTATTAATTGAATTTTACAATATTATGCTACTTAAGTCAAGTTAATAATTTTTTTTTATTCTAAGATTATGTTTGGTGCGCGTAAATGAAATATAATAGAATGCTCATATCAACATTTTCAATCATTTCTTATATTTAATAAAAGTAGAAATGATTGAAATTCATTTCTTGAGGAGAACTCATTACATTTTCCCCTTGAAAATCATTACTCTTCTCAACGTCGAGAATGATCATTATAATTTATTCTTGACTAAAATTTTAAAAGTAAACAAACCAAAATACTATTAGTTCTAATTATACTTCCACTTCAAAATTGTTTTATTTATTTATTACCGATTAGTCATAATGAAATAGTACAAATCATCTCACGAAATTATAAAATTCACATAGGTAAATTAAATTTTAGATTGTTTAGGTTATGTAAATATGAAATTTAATTTGTAAATAAATGAATATAGTTAAAAACGTATAAAGAATTAAAGATATCAATTTTCTCTCGTATACATATATATGTGTGTGTATGAACGTACGTACGTGTATTAAATTTTAAAAATTTGAAATGATACACATAGTTTAGAAAAAAAATCTAGTTTTCAGAAAAGTAAACACTTTAAAATATTTCAAAATACATAAATGCAGATCAAATTTTAAATTATTTTAGCAATGCGTAAAAAAATACAATTGTTAAAAATAAGACATGTAATGGCCTTTTTTGCATACTATATATTTTGTTATTGTAATTTGTACACCAAAAATATAATAACATGTAATTACCAATACAATAATAAAGTGAATATTAAGGTATTAAGGTTATTCATTGAATTGCGTCAAATATTCTTCTAATTATTATTTTTGGTCAAAAATCACACGTCAGTAACACGTATGCATGTATTCAATCCCTTCAAAATTGGAAAGAAGTTAAAGCAAATCAATGGACAGGATAAGCGTGACTAAGTTCCACGGCAGCACCAGATCCTACCTCCAAAAAAATACAGAAACAGAACCAAAATTGCAAAACTCCAAATGTATGCAAAAGTCCCTAATCATCCATGACTAGACTCCACGTCACCAGGGCCCCACAGTAGGTGCTATGAACCGTCCATACACTGACATCTGGACCCACGTGGCAGAAAAAATATCTTGGCAGAGTTTGAAGGAAAAACCGCTCACAGTCCTATCGTTCTTGACTAGTTGCAGGCTCCGCAGAAATATTTCAGCTAAGGACTTGAGTTTTCAGGGAAGGACTCACGCCTCTACCGATTTCCCTGAGAAGGACTCTCCGGCAATTATATAAATACCCTCTATTTTCCATCATGTTCCTCACACCCAATCGCCTTCACCTTCTGATTTTCACTCTTGTAATTTCTTATCTGCGTCTTTCGATTCACGATGACGATCCTCATTGAGCAGCCTGATCATGGTGAGTTCTGTTTCTGTTTTATTTTTATTTTTATTTTTATTATTTTTCTGGTTGTTAATATCTTTATTTTTCTGGTTTTGAACTTCGAAGTGGAGGAGAGGAAGATTCCAATTGATGAGAATGAGCTGGTGTTGGACGGAGGGTTTGTGGTGCCGGAGACCAACTCGTTTGGACAAACTTTCAGGTCACAATCTGCTTCCTTTCTCTTCTTTTTTACCCAATTATGTTAGTGATGCGAAAACCCAGAAAGTGGTTTCTCGTTGCTATGTTATTGATGTCTCTGTTTCTGGGTTGTTGTGTTGAGGATTGATCTGAAATTGAGCACCATTTCGTTATTTTTTATTTTTTTTGGTATTGGCTATTGAGTTGTTGAGGATTGATCTGAAATGTGAGTTCTACAGGGACTATGATGCTGAGAGCCAGAGGCAGAAGAGTGTGGAGGAGTTCTACAGAATCAATCACATTAACCAGACTGTTGATTTTGTAAGCATTGAAGAATTTTGTTGTGAATTCATTTCATCTGTTTAGAAATCATTAATGAGTTATAAATATTCACAAAGTTTTTAACATTGAAAATTGGGTCTAAATCTAACTGCAATCTTAGGTGAGGAGGATGAGAGAAAAGTATGGACAATTGAACAGGGTGGAGATGAGCATTTGGGAGTGCTGTGAGCTCCTCAATGAGTTTGTAGATGAGAGTGACCCTGATTTGGATGAACCCCAGATTGAGCACTTGTTGCAGACTGCTGAGGCAATCCGGAAGGATTACCCCGATGAAGACTGGCTTCACTTGACTGGCCTCATTCATGGTAATCATCTTGGTGCTTTAATTTTCAGTTTGCAGGATACTTTTTTAGCTACTATGCATTGTTAATACGCTTAATGTCTGACCTTGGTGATAGTAGTGGGGTGGGGAGGGATTATAGGAGAAGGGGAGAGCTACCCCTATTGTGTAGCCTGGCCCAATCTTGTCAAACTACAAAAAAATTTGGGTTCTTGTTTATTTACAAGTATGTTTGTGTGTATTCTGATGTTGGGTTTACAATTAGTTAACTTTTTTAGTTAATGCTTAATGAATTCTAGATCTTGGAAAAGTTCTTCTTCATCCTAGTTTTGGGGCGCTTCCTCAATGGGCTGTTGTGGGCGACACATTCCCTGTTGGCTGTGCTTTTGACGAATCCATTGTTCATCACAAGGTCAATATTCTTCTTGTGAAATACACATTCAAATATTCAATGTTTTTGCCTACTTCTACATTTCTTTTAATTTATCATTCATTTATCATTCCTAAACAAAGAAAATCAATGTGTGCATGATGCTTCAGCATTTGAAGGAAAATCCAGACTACAACAACCCTTCTTACAACACTAAATATGGAATTTACTCAGAAGCCTGTGGACTGAACAATGTACTTATGTCATTTGGGCACGATGACTATATGTATTTGGTAATGTTGCCTCACTCTTACCATATTTTGTTTCATATAGATTCTAAATTTCTAAGTTAATTTCGTAGCTTACTGGGTCCTAATTTTACATAGGTTGCCAAGGAGAACAAGACTACTCTTCCTTCCGCAGGGCTTTTCATTATTAGATACCATTCCTTTTATGGTAACCATATTAAAGAAAATGAATCTTTCTGATGTACTGCTTGAAACATGAACTTGTAGAGCCAATTTTTGTTATTTATGGACCCAATTTTGTCCCATGCAGCTTTGCATAGGGCAGGAGCATATAAGCACTTGATGAATGAGGAAGACAAGGAGAATTTGAAGTGGCTTGAAATATTCAAGTAAGAATGCATGCATTCCCATTCTCAAGGACCCAGTTTATTCATTGATGTGATATCCAAAGGGAAATCAAGTTGAATTAATATGTGCATTCTTGCAGCAAGTATGACCTATACAGCAAGAGCAAAGTACGAATTGATGTCGAGAAAGTGAAACCATACTATCTCTCTCTTATTGAAAAGGTAAACAAAATTCATTTACTTACTAGTGTTTGTGTTATGTTGATGGTAATGAGAACAAAGGAACCAAAATCATATATATGTTTTTAAATGTAAATTAGTAACTAGCTATCTGTTGAGTATTCTCATTATAATTCCCTAATGCTAGCTCATTTTCACTTCCACCAAGGAAAGAGGAATGTGACTACCTTTTTCTAAATGGTTATATGCTTCATTCCCCTATCAAATGAAACAAAATATGAAACATGAAACATAGCCAAAATTTGGAAAATGAACATTTCTGCTGTGTTTATGGATCTTCCAATCCTGATGTAAAAGAAAATTGGTAAATATGTTCAGTACGAATTTTTACGCTCCATTTTTAAAAGCATTATCTTTGTAAGAAACATGTCGTCTATACTCTTTGGTAAACCTTTTCTAGATCCAAACATGAGTTATGTTTTTTTAGGTACAATATCTCTTTCTACACGACCTTATTTGCTATTGTTTTTGTCGTTTCAGTATTTTCCAGCGAAGCTGAGATGGTGAAAGTGGTAGTGCTGAAGTCTGTAAAGGAACATGGCAAAGCTGAGAATCTGAGATGGTGACAGTGGGAGCTTGAAGTATTGAGAGTAACAAGTCCAAAAAAAAAAAAAACTTATCAAGGCCATATTGATGATGATGAAGTTGATATGCTATATATGGTAGTAGCAATAATTAATAAATGTAATTCAGTTTTTTTCTTGTCTTCTTTAGCTGGAAAGTTCTATTCATGTTACTTTTTCAGTCAATAACAAGAGTTATTGAGTATCAATGCTAAGCTCAAAATTTTATGAATGTTAGTATAGTATTTTTTTTTATATAGCCTAAAATAGATCATCCATGAACAAATGCAGGACACAAAGTCGCAAGCTTAGCAAGGCTACTTATCAATATAGGGTATGGAAATAAATAAATAAACAAGGTTCTGTATTTATAACCCTTCATATCTCAGATTTGGTTCTAGAGGAAATTGGAAAATGAATAAAATATTTGGAGTTAATTGAAAAAATAAGCCATTGCTAGTCATGTTCTTGGCATGTAAAAAAACTAGGTTTGTACCAAAAATCATGCCAAAACCATTCCTAATCCTAAGTTCTACCAACACACACTCTTCCTCAGTTTACAGGCAAGTTTTTGGTTTGTCACGGTTGATTTGTTGCCATTATAAATTTGATCAACATCATAACGTACTTGCAGCTTTTAGTCCAAGAAGATGGAGATTGATAAAGAGGATGAGATTGAGGACACATTGTCACCCCCAACAATGGGGTCTATGCAAATTGCAGGTAGTAATGGTTTTGGTCACCAAATAGAGTTCATGTCTCAAGCTTACCTCAGAGACTGCTATTCAGAGATTGACATAGAAGTTGAGAGCTTGAACATCAGCAAAGACCGACCTATCCCAATCTTTCTCAAGGTAAACATGTTACATCAATATTGTTTATAGTTTGTCAAACATTTGTGTTTCTTGCAAGGACAGTCACATATATTTTGTGCTTAAACGCAGTTTGAGAATGTTGAGTTTAAGGTGCGAAACAACCAAGCTGCGTCCAAGAATCCTGTTAAGGCAGTGGTGTCAAAGGTGGCCTCACAGTTGAACTTGGAGCAAGACAACTACAAGCAGATCTTGAAGGGCATATCAGGAAGCATTGGCCCCGGCGAGATCCTTGCTTTGATGGGTCCTTCTGGCAGTGGCAAGACAACCTTGTTGAAGATAATTGGTGGCAGACTTGCTGACAATGTTAGGGGAATCATAACTTATAATGACATTTCATATAATCCAGCTCTTAAGAAAAGGTTTAGCTAGTTAGTTTTGCAGAAACCTTAATTAATCTACACTCACATTGCAAACAAATACTGAGTTTTATTTATTGCACATTTCAGGATTGGATTTGTGACACAAGATGATGTCCTCTTCCCTCAACTCACAGTTGAAGAAACCTTGGTTTTCTCTGCATTCTTGAGACTTCCAGGCAACATGAGCCGGCAGCAAAAGTATGTTCGAGTAGAGACAATTATAAAGGAGTTGGGCCTTGAAAGGTAAAAGTGTACAAATCTGTAGAAGATTGTTTGCTGATATACAATCCTTTATCATTTCAATGGCTAATGTATTCTTCCTTCTTATGTATCAAGATGTCGCCACACGAAAGTAGGAGGAGCTTTTGTCAAAGGAATATCCGGAGGGGAAAGAAAACGAACCAGCATAGGGTATGAGATTCTTGTTGATCCTTCATTGTTGTTGCTGGATGAACCAACTTCTGGCCTTGATTCCACATCTGCAAATAAGCTTCTTCAAGTACTTCAAGGGCTCGCTAAGGTACAAGTAAATATGCAAAAGTTCACTACTCTCTAAGAAGGATTTGATCTAAAGATTAATTTGTTACATGTGTTTATGGTCTATAGGCAGGAAGGACAATAATCACAACAATCCACCAGCCCTCGAGTAGGATGTTCCACATGTTCGATAAACTTCTACTGATATCAGAAGGCTACCCTTTGTACTATGGAAAAGCTAGAGAGTGCATGAACTATTTCTCATCAATGAGGTTCATTCCTGAAATCGCCATGAATCCTGCAGAGTTCTTGATAGATTTGGCGACCGGACAAGTGACTGATATTTGTGTTCCTGAAGACTTGATGGTACCTCAAGGAGCTCCAGACTATGAAAAGGCTGTAGTCAAAGTAAGCAACTTGTCCAATTCTATAACAAGTTAAGTTGCTTTCTCAAATCTAGCCACACCTCTTTTTCTCTCAAGTAGTCTCATGAACATGTTTCCTCCCAATTTAGTATCTGCAACTCAAATACAAGAATCAGCTGGAGCAAAGACATGTGCAAGAGAACTACAGAACAACAAAGGCTCCAGAGCATCTTCAACTAGCCATCCAAGTAAAGAAAGAGTGGACATTGTCTTGGTGGGAACAGTTCATGATACTGTCAAAGAGAACATTCAAAGAGAGGTGTCAAGATTATTTTGATCATCTAAGACTAATTCAAGCGCTCGGGGTTGCAGTGCTGTTAGGTCTTCTTTGGTGGAAATCCAACACTGAAACAGAAGCTCAACTCAGAGATCAGGTGATCCAAATTCTCATTTATCTTTAACACACAACTACATTTCTCTTACTGAGTCTACTCAAAATGAACCATAACACACTGCAAATTTGTAGGTTGGATTGATGTTCTATATCTGCATTTTCTGGACATCTTCCTCAATATTTGGAGCTGTATACGTCTTTCCATTCGAAAAGATCTATCTGGTGAAAGAAAGGAAAGCAGACATGTACAGGCTAAGTGTATACTATGTATGCAGCACTCTGTGTGACATGGTTGCACATGTGTTCTACCCAACAATTTTCATGTCTATAGTGTACTACATGGCTGGCTTCAAGAGAACAATCCCCTGTTTTTTCCTAACCTTATTTTCCATACTACTGGTAGCAGTTACAAGCCAAGTAAGTTAATTAATAAGTTCAAGATCATCAACCTTGGATTGCATATACAGTTTCTTGGTAGTGTAACTTAATAAATGGATTTCGATGTGTAACAAATAGGGCGCGGGAGAGATGTTTGGAGCAGCAGTTCTGAGTATCAAAAGAGCTGGAATGATGGCTTCTTTGGTACTAATGTTGTTTCTTCTCACAGGAGGCTACTATGTCCAGGTATTGCAATATCGCATAATGGTGCGCGAAAAATTATAAGCTTACAAATCCATAAAGATCCCATATTGATGAAAAGATCTTTGTTGTTGCAGCACATACCAATATTCATGAGATGGTTGAAGTACTTGTCGTTCATGTATTATGGGTTCAGGCTTCTTCTGAAAGTTCAGTACTCAGGAGATGAGTTGTATGAGTGTGGGAGCATACAAGGTTGCAGAAAACTACAGAGCTCGCCTTCTTTCGGGACAGTGAACTTGAATGGTGGACTCCAAGAAGTCTGGATTTTGTTGGCTATGTCTCTCATTTATCGCATTGGTGCTTACATTTTCCTCAGGAGAAAGATTAACAAATGTCATCTTTAAAGTGATGATATATATGATACATGTTTGTCACAATTTACAAATTAAGTTTTTGTCTTTTCAAAACAATAGACTCTTGGTGAAAGAATCTTTGAAAGGTGACCAAAGTTTACAACACAATTGACTATAATTACTAAAATGCTACCTACCGTATTCTACAGTTATAGAGAAAGAGACGTGCAGAGAAATATACATTACACAATATAGAGAGTTTGGAAAAATGTAATGATTCAATTCAATATCTGTCACTGTAATAAAAAGTTTGGTAGGTGGCTCATCTCATTCTCTTACATATAATAGTTTCCAGTTAGGTACAATAGCTTTGAATAAATAAAATATAAAATACCCACTTCTTATTTTTCTCTGATCCAAAATATTACGCTATCAATCATTTCAATTTTTTTATGAATTTCCCATTTTGGTCTCTTTGTCGTTTCCAATTTGCATAGAGACACAAGACAAGGAAGATTTCATTTTACAGCTAAGTGTTTGTTTGGTGTTTTGGGCGTTTCTGGCTCTCCTTGTTGGCGTTGTTGACCACGCCCTTGTTCTTTTCAACTCTCAATATCTGTGAGGTAAAAAAAAAGGAGGAATTTTTGAAGTGGGTTTTGATTGTTTGCTTGTCTGGATTTTGTGATTTCGTGTTGAGGAGTAGTGGACTTTTCTTGTTGCTTTTGTTTCTGAGTGGTGATTGTTCAATTTTTGTTGGGAATTGCATTTCGTTTGGGTAAATCTACAAACACTAGTGGGGCAACGCTGCTGCTTCTGCTGGAGCTAGGAAGGTTTTATTGTCCGTTGCAGTGGTTCTTGATCTATTTCCTGAATTGGGTTTGCTTACTTTTTATATTTCAATAGTGGGTATCATCTGGATTTGCATTTCTCATTGCCATTGTCTAGATTTTCTGATTCACTGCAATTTGCTATAGCTATATCGTTGTTGGGTTGCTTTTTTAACTTTGACTCCTGCACTTTGGAGTGATCTTTGGTTGCTGGGATTTCTGGAATCTTTACTTTTTAGCTGTGAGGGAAAATGAAAGGGAAGAGTGGGATATCTGGAAATCACTTTACGTTGAACACAGGAGCCAAAATTCCAGCCATTGGACTCGGGACATGGCAGAGTGATGGAGACCTATGTGCTGAAGCTGTAAAAACGGCCTTGTCGGTTGGTTACCGCCACATAGATTGTGCTCATCTTTATGGTAATGAGATTGAAGTTGGGGAGGCACTGGCTGATGCTTTCAAAGGTGTATTGAAGAGGGAAGATGTTTTCTTGACTTCTAAGCTGTACTGTACTATGAATTCTCTTAATAAGATCGAAAATTATGTTAGAGTTTCTCTTAAGAACCTTGGTGTCTCGTACCTGGATCTCTATTTGATGCATTGGCCTGAGAGCTCGGCGTTTGGTGATGCCACTGATCCTCCTTCAAAGTCCGGGAGTGAATACAGACAGTTTCTTAATCGGCTGAAGAAAGCATGGAAAGCAATGGAAGGTCTGGTTGATTTGGGTTTAGTTAGAGCTATTGGAGTAAGCAATTTCAATGTGCAGCAGCTCAAAGAATTGCTTAAATTTGCAAAAATTGTTCCTGCAGTCAATCAGGTTTGCTTCCTCTGACTAATGACTCCATTCTAATGAAGTTTCAATTGTTCGATATAGATTTCATTACAAAAGCTCGCCATAAAAATTACCACAGGTTATTAAAAAGAAACAGATTTTTCCTTCACTCTTGTGTCCATGATGATGATGATTAAGAAGTTCAGTCATGCTTCATTTCATTTCACCATGTGCATTTTCTTTAGTTCGTTGCTGGTTTGAAGACTTTAATTATCAACATGAAATATATGTATTACTTTAATAACCTTTAATATTGGTAAATTACTGTCCATCCCCATTTGTGGTCTATTCTTACTTTGCCAAGCGATTTGTTTGTTTTCTGTTAAGTATTAGTTTGTACTGTGCAGTTCAAAAGTCGGACTTTGATCTGGACTCTGTCGAATAAACATAACTATTCTAGTTAGAGATCTCAGTATTTCACTCAAAGTTTAGTTAAGTGTTCTATCTTTTGTACCTCTTATCGGCTATGCTTCTTCAGATGATTGCAGTATTAACTGATAGGATAAACTCAGACATACCATTACTTGCTTGGAAAATTATTTCTATGTATCAACAATATCTCATTCAACTGGAAAGAGAAACAAAGAATCATTACTAGGGCAAGTGGGACCTCAAACTATCTGTCATGTTAAGCTCATGTAACTAATAGTTCATGAGCCAGGGTGAGCCTATTTCTGGTTCTAAAGAAGGCCTATGATTGCTCCAGTCAGCAGAAAATTATTACCAGCCTTTGGCCTGTTACCTCTCATGTAGAGGCTTGCTTTAGCAGATAGTTGGATTTCATTTCTTGCTATTTGAGAGCAAGACAAGCCAATTTTCTCTTTTAAAGATTTTAAACTTATATCTTATAGTCCCCCCCTTCCCAAAATGTGTGGACTGTTCAATTTGTTTGTCCCAAATTGAGTGTCCTCTTTCTATTTTAGTAAGTGGATAATGAATGAATTACCAATGATATTTTTTTTTATAAAAAAAAGTTAATGAGAACCACTTGAATTTGTTGCAACCAAGGCATATGAGGGTACATAAGAGAAAATCAAAGGATTAATATAATAATCATTAATTTTTGCAATACAGTGAAACAAGACTTATTTTAGTCTATTGAAACAAGTTCACTGTGTCACTTTTGTATCTTCCACCTTTCCATCTCACAGTATTTCTCTCTACTCAGCTGCTTTTTGGTTGATCCATATCAGGTAGAACTGCATCCATTTTGGAGGCAGTATGAGCTTGTGAAATTCTGTCAATTAAAAGGCATCCATGTATCTGCTCATACACCTTTAGGAGTACCTGCTACACATCCAGGATCATATGACAGTGGATCAGGTGAAGATGAGCCCGGAACTCCTCGTATTTCGTTTAGGAGGTCAAGGTCTGTGCATGGGCCTATGCTAAAATTGTCAGTAGTTGCCGAGATAGCCAATAGACTAAAAAAGACGCCTGAGCAGGTATGATACAGTTGACCTTGTTTAGTTGTTATCATATATGTGTCCGTTCAGAATATCTCTCATTTAGACCACGTTTATTGCTTTCTGTTTTAGCATTGTATATTGATGTAGATATTGATCCAGACATAGAGATCAGTGTAGTTTGCTTGCATAAGAAGGGCGATAATGCTCCAGAGACTTATAGATAATGGATTTATTAAGAAAAAGGTTTGCCATCCTAAAATACCTCTTCAAGCCCAAATAGGTGTAAGGTCCCAATGCCTTATTATATAATTGGAGAAAATACAAAGCTTATGCTGCATGTTTCTACATACTAAAATATTATGATAAAGACAATTTATGCTGTTTTATTCCATAGTTACATAGTATGCTTTACATGCGACAATGCCTTATTAGGGTAATATTATCTACTTTTGTGGTTGTCTATGAAGCAACAGTACAAATATGCGACACAATTTGTAACGCGATTTGGACATATGATTCACCATTTTCAAAAAAATACAACCATACATTATGACACACTATTTTTGTAAATCGAAAATATACTTTATATATAACAAATTATATGTGTGTGTGTGTGTAGTTTTTAATTGTAGTAAAGTAAAATTTAATATCAAGTCAACTCAAAATTAGCATCATACGAGTAAACAAGTCCATTAGACAACTACTTTTGGGCTTTTTTAATCCTTTTAAATAAATTTTTTATTATTCACAAACAAGAAATGGGCACGTGCTTCCCATGTCCTCAGCGTGTCCTAATTATTATTATTTTTTAACGTGACATGATCAGATTTGCATGTCACACAGGAGTCTAGAGCATGTCATCATGTCCGATTCACGGGTTGGACACGAATTCGTGCTCTGATTAGAGTGTGGGTGTTTCATAGGTGGTTGTAATTTGTAATACTATGACTTCTATTTTACTTACATTTATGCTATCTGTACTGGATCCATGTTGATATTTCTTGGATGAGATGATTATTTATTCTCTTTAAGAATAAGGATAGGTAAGTTGGCAAGAAAATCTTGTGCCAGAAGAGGAATTCTCACTGTTTCTAAACCTGCTTTGAGTTTGTCAGGATAATCTATCTAAACTTTTTTTTTTTACTATTATTATTTATTATTGATCTAACCACAAGTACAATGTATTCTGGTTGGCTGCACAACAAAGCTGCACTCTATGAATAACTTTATGGTTTTTCTACCTAGGAATATTCTTAATTGTTAGGAAGACAATATTTTGGTAGTACATTAGTATCGTTTAGATATAGAAGATTTTATTGGGTGCCTTGAGATTTTGAAAATGATGCTTAAATTGTAATACATAGAGAATACTTCTTCAAACAGGTGATCAGTTGTTCATCGCATTGTCTGTCTCCCAGAGCGGTCAGCAGATTCACTAGTGGTAAAGAAAATGTTGATAGTTTGAGGCCGTATCTTTTTGTTGCCAGTCATTAGTAGTAGGTGTGCTTTACGTAATGCCACCGCATGGAAACTACTATCTTGCTGATTTAAGCAACCTAAAGAAAAGGGACTTAACGTATGAGTAATTGGATGATTTGGACACTGTCCAAGTCATCAATTAGACGTCTCTATTTGCATGAATGGATTCTTCTTCACATCTGAGTAATTGATGCTTATGTGAATGGAAGTGTAATTGCAGTTTGGTGATGAGAGATATAGTAATCCTGCTTGCGCTCTTCTTTGTATATATTAAGAGTCGAACCCTTAACAAAACCTTGTGTTTATGGAGATACAGTTATAGCATCACAAAATGTAAAGTTCACCTGTAGATTGAAGACCCCTTTAGTTTACAATAACTGGTGTAGATAGTCTGCCTGCAGGATTAGAGATGGTGGGATAAGGTTAGATGAACTTGCGTATGATGGTTTCAGATAGTAATGGAAGAAGAAATTAGGGTATAGGGACTTTTCAGGGCTGTGAACAGTGACCCACTATGTTGGCAGTATTGAGCCAAACTAGTATAGGCTGTTCTACTGATTCTTCTGATTGAACTAATAGATGGTAGATTTTGCAGCTTAGATAAGAGCAGAACCGGGGGGAGGGGGATTATTCACAGTTGATATTTAAATAAAATAGATGATTATGTTTTATCACTTGATGATGATATTTATTCCGTCTAAGTGTTATGTTGAGGTACAGTTTCGTTCTCTACCTGAACCGAAACTTGATCTGGATGTTTTCTTAGGTATTATTTCTCATGTTTGTTGCATGCTGGTGCCATAATCGAATATTATATGGCTCTATTCTAATTATCATATGTATTCCGTCTAAGTGTTGTATTGAGATATAGTTTGTTCTCTACCTGAACTGATACTTGCTCTGAATGTTTTCTTGGTTATGTATAGGCATATGTCATCTTTATTAATTGGTAGTCCAGTGTAAATTCACATTAAATATGCCTTTCTCCTTGTGCTAGCCCTTTGAAATTCAGACCGGACATTTCTATATTGTATCTAGCATCTTAGCTGCAACAGTAATGATGTTTCTTTCCATTTGTGACCATGAATAACATCCAAAATAGTGTCCCCTATAGTTTTCTTGTTCTCAGGCATTAGATTAGGAAGATACCAACTCTAACCTTCAGTTAAGTGGCAGTGCCCTGCAGAAAAGAATAGGGTTGGTCCCTTCCTATATATACACATATGCTTATTCATCATTGAAAATGCTTTATACAAAGCCGAGAGAATGAATATGTTCACTAGGAACAGGTGGAGTGTATCGTTAGTTTATGGAAAAATATTATATCTACTGTGTTATTTTCAAAATCTACAAATTCAATATACTTACCTGAGGCACCATAAACTCAGGTTTACGTCAGAAGAAATAATATTTTGAGTCACAGGTAGTGCCTTCACTCCCTCTTTCCAGCACCAATTTTGTTCAAATTGCCTAGAAAAACATCCCTTTTATAAATTAAAGTCGATACGGGATGTCAAACTCTTAAAGTGCTATTTAAGATTTGCAAAAATAATGCATTTGGCTGAATTCATTACACTTTAAGTTGAGAATCACTTTTTTATTTTATTTTATTTATAATTCTATCCTCTATTTTCCCCTTTATCTGCATATCAGTAATGTTAAAGCGACTGATCCATTTCTATTTAGAGCAGGCTTCATCTTCATGTCTTAAAGTCATTCAACCAATCTTCTACCACTTCTGTACCATCTAACTTGTAAATTTGCTACTGTAGTCTGTTATACAAAATTTTGATGTCATTAACTTGATCCATCTCAATCATGTTTATGTGCTAATAGTCTAACATAATCGTTTGAGAGTTCATATTTGCAAAGTAGAGGTAAGTTACCTAATATAGTGTTAGCCAGTAACTTTCTGAAATCAGATATATAACTCACTTTTTAGGGTTCTAGTTTCTGCTAACATGATTACATTTGGTAGTAGTTCATTGGGTAATTTTCTTGATGGTAACTTTGGGTGCTTAAATATTTTGGAATACAAGTTTCTGCAAATTTTATGTGACCCTGCATTTATTTTATTGCTGTCTACTTTGGGAAGATGTCTACTATATACCACTTGTGCAGAATATATGTTGAGCTTCATTATGTTAATGCCTTTTTTCCCCTGCTGAGTTGCTATAAGAACTTGAATCATGTTGACATCGTAATAACAAACACGATGCAAAATTAGAATATATTACAAAGATACCAAGTTGCGCTTAATTGTTTTTCTATACTTATTTATAAACTATAAAGTTTGTAGCTTAAAAATAGATCTGCCCCTTGAGTGGTATCAATAGTGAGACTGTTCAGTCATTGCAAATGGTGGAACACCATGCAATTTGGACACTTAAAATTTAGATGTTACAGGCTTTCTTTTTCTTGTACTTTCTCTTCTCCTGTTCACTGCTGATGAAAACAATGCTCGTATCTTTTCCTGTTCATTGATGATAAAGACAGTGCTTGTACCTGAATCATATATTGGGTTTTGCTATTTACTGTAGGTTGTTCTCCGATGGGGGCTGCAAAGAGGGACTAGTGTTCTACCTTGTAGCCTGAAGCCGGACAGGATAAGGAAAAACATTGACATCTTCAGTTGGTCTCTGTCAGATAACGAGTGGAATCAGTTGAACCAGATCGAGCCCCAGGTTTGTTTGTTTGGAAATGGCCCTTTGAATAATCTCTCGGAAAGTGGCTATACATTCGGAAGTGGCCCCCTTCAAGCAGTGCATGAATTGGAAGATGACATGGAATCCAATGCTTGATATGATAACATATTAAACATTTTGTTGTGTGATTATGTTTCAAAGAAATCATTATGTTGTTGTAAGTCATATATATGATGCCCCATGGTGTGTGACTTGTGGTTCTGTCACTTTTGTGGATGCTGAATACAAAATTCAAAGGAACATTATCAATTGAAGTGAAAAGGTCTGTTTCAGTGCAACCCTACTTTGAGGGTTTCCTATTGGTGTCTTTATTTTATCCTACCATATTAAAATGATAGCCAATGCTTTCTAGTTACCTCATAAATTATAGTTGACATAGCATGTTTTTTGTTTGGTGGATGAAAAGGCCACTTTTAGAAAGACAGAGGTTGATGCCAATCTCTTAACCATACCATCAACTTTGCCAATGCTACTTTTATGTATATATTCACATATTGAAAAGAAGTCTATTAATATTTTGCTACTTTACAGGTACTAGAGATACTCTCAAAATGAGCACCAAGCAAATTTGTGACACTTTCTTTTCAAGTTGTTGATCACTTTCTATATTTGAAAAGATTCATTTACTTGGTTAACAAGCTTTGTCTGGTCAATATCTTCCCCTGCTGCCAAAATCTATGATTTGGTGCTTGCTTTGGTCAATCTTTTCTCATGAAAAGATAGTGAGAAATTCATTGTATGGGATAGAATGAACTCATATGTCATCTAGATGGCAACAAAGTCAATTAAATAGCCAGCCAAGCTGGTGAGAAAAAGAGAGAGGAAAACAAATTCCCATAAGAACCTGAATTTCTTGTTGAGAAAATGTTGTAATTTAGTTGAAAATTAAGGCAGGCTTAGTGGGTGATATAGGTAGGGTAGAAGGGGGCTAAACGCGGTTTCTCTTGAGATTTTAATGCTTCCTTGTCAACTATAGAAAATTCAAAATATTAATGGTTGAGAATTAAATAATGCCCATTCACTCAACTACAACTACAAGACTCCACAGAGCCAAACCAAGTAGCAAAATGCATGCAAAACTAGTTTGGTTTTGTACATTAACTGTTCAGTCACAAGTTTACACATTTGGTGTTCATATATGTAGTTAAGTCCAGGGAAGGAATTTATATCTTCACTTGCAAGCAAAGAACAAGAAAGATGTATTTTTCTTCATTTGTTTTCTCACATAAGTTTTGATTATTGACTTCCAGTTGGACTAATCTACTCCTGTTACCTGCAATCCAATGTGACTTCTTGGGTTGTTCTCTAACAAGAAAAGACATACTACAACACCAAATTCTGACCAATTCATACCATACATGGTTAATAGAAAGATTGTAAAATAAGGGGAGACATCAAATTGTACCATTTGATTAAAGCTAATTTGCAAGACATGTGCATGTATGTTTCATGTATACAGAGTACAGAGATGTGATCAAAATTCAACAAGGTTCCATTATGCATATATCTGCAACAGATTGAGTTCAGAAATTTATTTTACAAATGTTTGAGAGCTTATGATTGTACTTCACTGAATGTAAGTAACAAACTAATGTTGAATACTAAAACTTACAACGATTGAGGTAACTGGCATTGCTGCTTTTCTCTCCCTGTCAAAGAACAGCAAACTCCCAAAGCCCAAGAAAACGGACACATGTTTAGTTATTTACAAAGGTATCACCAGTTAATATGCAACAACACCAGCTTATGGGGGTGCCAAAGGAACTTTGTCATCATAGGATGTACAGTAGCTATAGTTGCACAACCAGAGCATCCCTGGTCACACAAGAAAGCTAGATGTTGCTGCCAATGTTATCAAGCCAAGAAACTAGTTGCTGAGTGGAAGGCCTCCCTTTAGGAGATTCATTTAAGCAACGACAGGCTATCTCAAGAACCCGAAGTAGCTCCTTATCATGCTCCTTGTCGTATATGAACGGATCAAATACTTCACTCTCTCTGTTCTCCATCTTCATCCGAATCACCCAAGAGATCAAATCCCGTGATCCTCTAGGCTTACACATATCCATAGGCCTTTTTCCAGTGAGAAGCTCCAAGAGAACAACCCCAAAACTATACACGTCCCCTTTATAAGTAGCAACAGATGCTTGGCCATACTCAGGAGGAATGTACCCTAATGTGCCAACAAGATCAGTGCTCACATGGGTTTCTTGAGGGAGTATCAGTCTCGCAAGACCAAAATCGGCCAAGTGGGCTTCAAAGTTCTCATCTAAGAGGATGTTACTTGACTTGATATCTCGGTGAAGGATATGAGGATCGCATGATTGGTGCAAGTATGCAAGCCCCCTTGCTGCTCCCTGAGCAATGTGAAGCCTAGTGTCCCAATCCAGTGCAGATGCCCCATCAATTTTTTCATGTAACCAATAATCCAAGCTGCTATTTTCCATGAAAGAGTAAATTAAAAGCCTGTCACTTTTATACACACAGAACCCCTCAAGACGAACAAGATTTGGATGCTGAGCTTTCGAGAGGGTTTCAACTTCAGCATGAAATTCTCTGTCCATCTGGCCACAGTCACCCGATAGCCGTTTGATCGCAACCTTCCTACCATCAGGGAGGGTGGCTTTGTAAACCAGGCCGAAACCTCCACATCCTATGATATTTGCTTGGTCAAAATTGTTGGTCGATTTCATAAGGTCCTCAAGGGAGAGCTCTTTATCATTTTCCGTCTTTGCGAACAAAACTATTTCTAAAATTTTATCATTGCCATCTGCCTCCTCTTTTTCAGGATCAACCTCTCGTCTAGTGTGTGTTCGCAACACAATCAAAAACAGGAGAGAGAGAAGGAAAATTGTGCCGAATCCAATACCAACAGCCATTCCAATAATGACTCCTTTGTTCCTCTTAGATTTCTTGCCTGATGCACTAGGATCTTGGAAAAGACACGCATTTGGAGCATGATCACCACATAGATTGGTCCCCTCAAAGCTTGCATTTGGGAATGTCTGAAACTGACCGCCTGAAGGAACGATCCCATCAAGTCGATTGTATGCAACACTGAACTTGGAAAGAAAAGTGAGCCTCACCAAGGAAGACGGTATCATCCCCGTTAGGTTATTGTGGGACAAATCCAGAGTCTCTAAGCTTGTCATTCCTGACAAATTACTAGGGATGGATCCTGAAAGATTGTTATGCTTGAGATCCAAAATGTGGAGTTTCTTAAGATTCCCAAATTCTGGCCAAATAGATCCACTAAGATGGTTACAACCAAGGTCTAGCGTTGGCGGAAGGCTCGAAACTTGATTATACTGCAACCCTCTAGTATTTTCATTCCTTTTCATGAAAAATGGGAAATCAGATGACTCCTCCAGCGATATATTCCGGTCAATGAGGCTCTTCAATCCAGTGATGCTCTTCGGGATCTCCCCAGTAAACGAATTGTTTGATAAGTCCAAGTAAAACAGAGACTCAAAAGTGCCAAACCAGGCGGGAATTGCTCCACTCAACTGATTCCAAGATAAATCCAACAACTGCAACTTGGTGCTGCCTTGCAACCACTGCGGCATTGAACCCTTGAGTCTACAGTTTGCAATGATGAGAACTTCCAGATTGTCAAAATGAAGATTAGGATCAGCAGGCAATTCCTCATGGTGGAAGTTCAAAGTAAGAACCAAAGTAGTAAGGTTCTTGCATTGCTGCAGAATCCCAAGGGCTGAGGAAAGATTTGAGAGACTGGAATTGGAAAGAGACAAGTAAGAGAGACTCTGGAAGTTCCTAAAGCTTTCTGGGATTTGGCCACTGAAAGTGTTCCTGGCAAGATTTATGTCTTTCAAGTTTTGGCAAGAGGGAAGATTATCCGGCACAGACCCAACAAACCTATTAGACCCTAAATCAAGAGAGACTAAACTAGTCATTGCTGAACAGTTCAGATATATGAGACCAGACAATGAGTTGTTCCTCAGATTAAGGGACTCAATGGAGCCCGAATTCGACAAGGATCTCGGTATCCCACCAGTGAAGCCATTAGATGAGGCTGTGAAGGTTGTCAATTTCTTCAAGTTGTGAAAAGCATCAGGGATATTTCCAAAGAGCATATTGGAGGATACATCAAACTCAGCAAGGTTAGAGAGGTTACCAATTCCAGTGCTGAGCTTCCCAGAAAGCTTGTTGTGCTGAAGACTCACTTTTTCCAAATTCTGAAGCCCAAATATCTCTTCTGGAATCTCACCAGAGAGATCATTCATGGAAATACAGAGATGCTTCAATGAACCACAGTGACCAAGCTCCGGCGGAATATTTCCAGAGAAGTAATTCAGAGCGAGTTTAAGATCCTGAAGTCGAGTTGAATTCTCACAGATACGGCCAGGAAGCGAGCCATTCAAGGAATTGGAAGAAAGGTCAAGAACCTTAGCTGAAGGCAGGTCGATGCTGACCGGAACTGGGCCATGAAAATCGTTGAAGCTCAAGTCCAGGACCTCCAGATTGCGCAAATGGAATAGAGACACCGGAATCGAGCCACGGAGGTTGTTGTGAGAGAGATTGAGGAACCTGAGTTGGTCCAAACCGCCAAGCGAGTCGGCGAGGACGCCGGTTAATCTGGACTTTCCGAGGTCGAGCTTCACAACCCGACCCGAGTCCGCGGAACCATTTAACCCCAGAGAAGAAGTGGAATTGCAGGCGATGCCTGGCCAGCGACAGCAACTGGTAGAAGAATTGGTGTCCCACCCATTAATTTTTGAGCCCAGACCTTTCAGAAACTCCTGCAACGCAGTGAAATCGGCCGAGCTACAAGTCAGGTTCTGAGAACTCTGAGCCTGAGCTCGGAAGCACAGTGCCAGGAAAACGATGAGTACCCACAAATCCTGAACACCCATATCGGAAAAAGAACACAAACCCAAGTGAGAAAAGAGAGAGAAGAAGAAGGGGTAGGTTACAATCAGGTTCCAGCAAAACCCAAAATCCCGGTGGCGGCCATTCTGGACGGTAAAGACGGTTAGAGAAAGTGGAGCTGCGGAGCACTAAAATGGAGATGGGTTTCGCTCGAAGAAACGCAAAACGAGAGAGAGAGAGAGAGAGGTGTCAGGTGAGTTATTGGAAATGCAGAGAGACGAATATGGGAAGAAAAAAGAAGAAGGTAAGTAATGGTGGCTTTGACTTGAGAAACCACTTGGAGTTGGGTTTCGCTGTTTTACTCCAGTTCAGGCTCTACTTGTTGTTTGTCTAACGCACACAAACTGACCACCAAAAGGTGAAGGCCAATCGAGAAAGGCGTGGCCGGAGCCAAGACGGAAAATGTGATGGGATGCACCTAGGTAACGGCAAGTTTTAACTTTCTATTTTTTTTTTTCTTATAAAGTACATATACATGTACATGAAAAAAGTTCTGGATTAATGGCCTATCCTTGACTATATTCACCGTTAAAATGTTTATTAATTTATACAGATTTTGTATAACCTTTTATGGGTAAAGCATTGCCCCAATATACATACCATAACATATTATTGTGATCGACTATAAGAACATTATTGATAATTCATGTATAATCACTCGGATCAATCTCACTTTTTCGACCCTCGTATTATGCTATGTTGGTAAACGCATGATAAAGATGTTGTGTAAGATGCACCCTATTGGCAATCTCTCAAAACTTCCTTGTTACACCCCACTTGATAAGCACGCATATAAATGTACTAATCATGGTACACCATATGAAAAATCTCTCATATCTCGTCTCTTGGTTCAGTTCTTGAAACCTTGTCTCAAAGACCCTCAAGTTATGACATCATCACCACCTCGGTAAATGCTGACATCTTCGTCATCTCATTTTGGAGCCCTAGCGCCACGCCAATGTAGTCCTAATTGCCATGTCACCACTCATACATCACCATGACACTGTCATGATGCATGCGTGATGTCATAATATAATCAACTAACACAATTAACGATCAATCACAAGATGCCACATCACCCCTAATGTCAACTTTGTGAGCATAAATATTTTTTTAAGCCATAAAATACAGATAGTTTTTTTACATTTGTAATTCGCTTGTGTCATGCACACATTTATACTTACATAATTATCTATCTAGCATGTTTTTTTAGTAGTGCACGTTTCACCTGGTAAATATGATTATTCTCACGCTAGAGGTGAAATTTGAAGCACAAGTTTCACTTAACGATGTCCTCCATTGTTGTGTGCATGTCCCAGGTCAAGGAGCTCAAGTGTTCAACCACAAATTCATGTAGAACTTCTAAGTGTGAAAATACATATCAATAATCCTGCCAAATTTAGTTTTGTATACATCATGTATACTAGTGTTTATTTAACCACCAGGTCGAAAGGGCACATTAATATTAAAATTAGAGTAAGCTGCAAATAAAATTATTAAAGATAATGTAAAATGCAAAACTTTAATATCAACACTTCATACTATAATCCTTTAAAAAGAAAACTTCAAACTATAATAATGTAAAAGTCACATTCTTATGCATGTAAAATGTTACTCTACAAAAAATAAAACCGAATTTGTGTATATTTCAGAATTTGTTCTCACGGTAACTTTGTTTGAATCAATCCCAACCTTTTTAATCATAGAATTAAAACACAACATAAATTGTAACTTGTGATATCATGGAAGAAAAATAATTTTTTTACAAAAATTTCCTAGATGTTTGTTTCACATTTTATCACAAACACACGTTTGGAAACATTTTAGTAATATAATTATTGTTGGGTAAGGCAGCTGAGATTTTATTTGATTTTGATAGTTCGAGTATAAAACAACCATTTATTTACAAACCGAAAGTGATACTTTATTTTATTTATAATATGATCCTAAAAGTCTATGATTTTATCAATTGAAATTAATGAGTTTGGTAGAGAAAAATAAACGGAGTCAAACCTAATGTGTGTGTATCATTAAATCTAAAGACGAAACAAACAAAATCAGCAACGGTCAAATACAAATGGCAGAGAGAGCCGCAGAAGTAGAACGTTGACAGACAGCTAAAGGGTCCCACATCTATTGAGATCTTGTGGACCACACACGTCCACACAGTTCGCCGAGCCGCAGAGAATCATTGCCCATAAATTATATTTTATTATGCCACTAAGCTAACCATCAAAGTGGAGATCATATGTATTTCGCTTCAAAATTATGAAGCAAATTAAGCAATGCAACAAGAACAACACATGAGATCCACTAACATGTTCAAAATTATACTTTTTGTGTGTAAATTTCAGTTCGGGGCTTAATCACCGTTAAGACTCATCACTCTTCTTTATAGGTGTGTCTAGTAGGAATCGAATACGAGAACTCTTCCGATAATCTCAGTCTGCGTTGCCAACTAAGCCACAACTCATTGGTATATTCAAAATTATACGACTCGACACAACATAACATTTACATAAATAAGTTGATATTAATTCGACACAACTTGATATAACTAATACTGACTTTATAGCCGAATAAAAAAACATCATTGCTTCATAAAATTGTAAGAAAATAATATGAATTCATTCGTTATAATAAAAACCCCAACCTTCTATAACATTCATGCACTTACAACACTAGTGGGAAGTTTATTATCTATATGTTGGACTTAAAAGTTTGATTATTGAAGAGAGAATTAAGATTGATCATAACCTACAAAACTAATGTTTTTTTAATAATTATTTATTTGGAATTCCTGTCAACGACCACCATCACTATGGAGTGTTTGGATAAAGCAAAATCATATGTGTTTTAATGATGGAGCACTAAGTACCATAAGCCATCTTCATAATTTTTTAATAATAGAGTAGTAGTTAAACAATTGACCCACAACCACCAGAACCATACCATCCTATTGTAGTGCATGGTCCAACCTGGTTCAACTAACAAGTGGCTTCTCAACTTGAAGTTTCTTTCATAATCAATCCCATTTCCTCAATATTTCATTATATTTCTTTAAAAAAAAACATAATATTATACATTAAAATGGATAAAAATGAGACACGTAAATTATTATATATAAATTTTTTTTAGAATATACTCGTTCAAATTTTATAATTTATAATAAACATGTATTTAACTAAATTTCTATTTGTCTCGAAATAAGTATCTTGTTAATTGATCCATAAAACTATCTAGAGATTTCATGGTCAATTGAACATTATAACTCATACGTACGCGCGTTGAATGTGTCATGCATGTCACAATATGAATAATTATTTGCATACATCGTGTTTAGATTCAACGTGAACGCGGCATGATTGTCATGTGTTAGATACTATAACACAAACACAATATAATTACGACATTATCGAACTAAAAAAATGTTTATTTTGTGTCGTGTCACGTATTATGATACAAATTTCAAACTCTACTCATATTATGATGTAATCGTTTATTCCAGAGTTCAAAAATCTCAATTTTGCCCTCAAATGTTCGGCTGGAGTGATGTTTAATTTTTTGTTGTTGTAAATTATCATGAGAAATACAATTTCAACGGGTTCGTTAATATAGTCGAGTGTTTAAGGTGGCCCCAGTCCCGTTGACATTGCAATATGAAAGCAGAATGAAATTGGGCTGGGCCATGTACCCTTAAGGCCTCAATCCATTCCATACAGGGCAAGGAATTTGATTTCATTCATGATTTCGGTTTTCCCTTTGTTGTTTTCCTTAATCTCTTAGGTTTCGGAAATAATGACGAATCGATTATATATAGTGTTGATTCGGTGAAGGGCAGTGAATCGGTGATTAACGACGATGGAGGAGAAGGAGGGAGCTGTAGTGATTAAAATTGACATGGAAGAAGGAATGTCCTTCGAGTTCAAAGGATGGGAGATGGAAGAAGAGGAAGTAGTAGAGGATGTGAACCCATGGATGCCGAATCGTCTTCTATTTCCTGACTACAGAGCCCGTTTCATATTTTCTGATACTTCTGATGATTCCAGTGATGATGATAAGGTAATTATGGACGAAGATAGCGAATTTAGACGTGATGAGAGTGTGGCACAAGTGTTTGAGGATTGGTTCAATAATTACCTTGGGCATGGATTATCTTCCCAAGAACTACGTAGCTGTATTCAACAGTTTAGTTCTGGAATCGAACACCTGACAAATTCTAACGACTCTGACTCTAATCCTAACAAGAGAAGATGTTTTAGCTTTCATGTGAAGCGCAAGGGATTTGAAGAAAGCCGGTATATGGAGCGAGCATTGGCTCACCAAGAAGAGAAACGCCAGATGTGGATGGAGGAAAACTTGTGTCCAGCAGATCCAGATTCTTATGCTGCTTTCTTGGGTAACTGCACACCACTTGATGATGGCCGTGAGTGTCCAATTTGTTTGGATTCCTTTGAAAAGGAAACACTAGCTTCTATGCTTCCATGCAATCATTGTTTTCACACTCACTGCATCGTTCATTGGTTGTGTAGCTTCAACACCTGCCCGATGTGCCGAATTCGTTTCCCTAACGTCTATGATAAACTTCCCAGTCTCCTTCCCCTTGATTACCTCTAACTTTTTTGTTTTAAATTTTATTTTATCAGTTTAGCTACACAATAGGATAGTTCTCTCCTTTAAACTCAAAACCGCACCCGATTCAATAGGAGTTGAATCTACAACCTCCCACGTAGAGATATGCGCCATCCCTAGGGGACTTTTTATTTTGAATTTTAGTGACACTTATAATTATTTATTAATAGCATTCATTGTTAAAATTGTTACCACCCGTTTTAGTTAATGCCAAGAGTAATTTTTACTTGGAATGAATCACTCTCTTCAATTAATTAAATTCAAATAGTAAAGTTTTATGATTTTCTTAACCGAATTTCATATTTTGTTTTCTATCAAACATTCATAATATTGTTCTTATCCTTGGAGGAAGAAAAATTAAGTTTTAATTATTTTGTGGAATGAAACAGAAAAGGAAAGCAAAACTTTATCGGGAATGAAATCGAAGCCTTGGAATGGATGGAGAACATCAAAATGGTCAACGGTAAAAACACCCAATTAATTGCTAGCCACAAAGTCCATGCATAGTTTTATACAATGGACTAATGTTTTTTTGCTACTAAACGATCCGATAAGTCCAATGTTATGCCACCGACTTTATTTTCATCTTCAGATCAAAATAATACCACAACCGATTTGTTTTCCATTTATATCTTGCTTCATGGAAACAAAAACAAAAAATCCAATGATACACTCAAATTTGTATGAAATATCTCAGAAACAAAAACAAAACACAATGTCCTGCGGACGAGTGACGAGTCTACCACCTTGAAAACGTTGTTGGGGATGCGAGGCCAATTGTGTCTTTCTAGAATAATATGGATCATGGCCGAGGAGTGAACAAAGGAAGGCTAGTACAGTAGGCTTCTTAAAAAAAAATAGGAAGGCTAGTAGGCCTATGGGCCCAAAACATAGTCAGACCAGTAAAACTAGACAAGGAAGGGCTGAAAAGGCTAAGAAGAATGTTATTTTTTCAGGCCCAATCGTTGTCTATGGTTGGCTAAAAACTATATTAAGAACATGAATAACTTGAAGTTTTGTTCTATTACAATAATTCAGTAATTGAACTCCATATTCATCTCATAGTCATCTTTATGTCACTGACTAAGACGATGTGACACAAAAATTGCATCTCAAATGCAAAACTATAACACGCACAAATGCAAAATTTTCTGGAAAGTTTTGAAATGTGTGACAAAATTCAAGTGTAACACATGTGACTAACATGTGAATCATTGGATGCAAGATTAGAGACCCAAATCTCCCTCTAAAGTATTTGGCCATCAAAGAAATTAATTGAAACTTCCAGAAAATACATGGTAAAATAGAGAATACTAGTCTCTTGTATGTGGGTGAAAGATGCTAGTCTTAGAATCATCTAGAGCTCATTAGATTTGTGATGGTGTGTATTATAAATTGGCATGTGAGTGTCATTTGTGAATAGTCTCAAAGTTTATAAGATCTTATGAGAGTTCTCATATTTTAATACTAACGTCTTATTATCTTTTCAAAATTTTACAATTTAATTTTTGTAAGAGTAATTTAAGCAAATTTTATAAATTATTTGATTATATAGTGTACGATCTTTGATTATATAATAATACGTACAATCGCAGCCACTTCGGATGAGAAAACGCGTCAAATCGGTATTGCCAGACTCGACGGCGCAATGAAGAGGGGTGAGACCCGTGTCCGTACAATCATTGGCTTTCACGAAGCCCATATCAACAATATGAAATGCGTTCAGCACTGGCGAAGACAACTCTTTGTCTAAGTGTAGGCACCATTTTTTTCAATTAGAAGTGCTAAAAGATTGTAGTTACTACTCAATTGTTAAGTTTTTAAGTTAAATATAATATTTTCATTGAATTGAATTGATCAATATATTGTATGAGGTATGACAATAAGTATGATAATATTTACTAATAATATATGTAGACAAATAAATGAACAACCGGAGAAAAAAAACATTATAAACATTGTAGATGTACGTTAAATTAGAATACACTTCCTTCTAGAAATATTATGTGTCTAGCATGCAAGTACTTATCTCATGCAATAAGACAAGTGTCCTAATTGTGTCAAGCATGCAAACAATTATAATATGCAAGAGGACAAGTGTCTCTTAAGCTACAATATCTCTATAAATATGTATGTCTTATATCTTGTAAAAATCATAAGTGAAATATAAAAAGGTAAGAGAATTATTAGCTAGCATTAGTCTTTTTTTTTTAGGGGAGCATTAGTCTTCCTTTAATTACAAATTCTAAATTTAGTTAGTATTTTTAGTTTTTCCATCCCTTTTTATAGTTTTATAACCACAATAATTTTCTTTCATTTTTAATCACTCTCCTAATAATCATAAAGTTTCTTCCATACTTTCATACACTACCTCCTCCACAAAACTAACTTTGTAGAAGATAATAATGTAAATAAATAATTAAGTAGAAAAAAATATAAATCAAAGGGCCCTGATATGGGTTGTGCTTGGTTTGGATATAGGGTTGAAGGGTGCGATATATGCCGTAAGTGTGTACAAACAAAAAAAGAGACCCGTATCCATTATTGATTCTATGAGAACAGACACTACGAGTGTGTTTTCCCAGTTGACAAGACTCACAATCAAAAGAAGACAAAGATGACAAATCAGGAACTGACTTCCGAAGCTTGGAAAGAAAAAGATGACCATAGAGATGATGTAGGTAGGCTGGAGACATGGTACTAACTGCAATTGAAGACCGATATCCACCCATATAGTAGTGTCCATGTGACTCATGCCCTTCACCAATCATCTGTTCCGTACTCAGGTCCCGCAAAAATACAGAATTAGGTGTAAAAGTGACATAACAAGAATGAGTTTTAGTAATGCGACTGACAGACAATAATTTAAAAGGGCTTTTAGGCACATATAACACAAAATCTAGAGACAAAGATGGTATGGGTTGAGTTTGGTCTATTCCATCAACTACAGTTTTAGTTCCATCAGCAACAGTAATACGAGGTAAAGTATTAGAGTATGTGAAGGAAGGGAAGAGATCTTTGTTACCACACATATGATCTGTAGCACCAGAATCAACTATCCAAGGACCAATGGACTGACCGTGAGTGATGCAGACTGAATGATTACCCATATGTATTAGACGTGACTGTGGTCCAGATTCAGTGGAGCTTGGTTCCGCCTGAAGAACATTGACCATGCGAGAAGGAGGGGCTGCAGGGCAACCATGTTTCTTCCAACACTTGTTCTCAAGATAACCAAGTCTCTTACAAAAGTTGCATATTGGCCGATTACCAGTCCATTTTCGGTTAGCAACCGCAAAAGCAGAATGGACTGGCGCAGAACTTGTTGGAACAGGAGTCACATGAATTCCAGAAGTATTCAGTAACCGTTTGAATGTGTCCTTCATAGTAGGATTGTTGGAATTAGTCAAGATATGATGTCGAGCCGATTCATATTCTGGTTTCAGCCCAGAAAGAGCAACAACCATAAAAAAAAACTTCTCCCTTTGTGTAATGTGTTTTGCAAGAGTGCTAGCGAATGTCATAAGAACATCGAACTCCTGCATAAGAGCACAGAATTGTACCAAATAAGATTTCATACTCCCTTCTTATTTCATATTATGGATAATGTTGACTATAGTATAAAATCTTTGAATATCATTAGTGTAACACTCAGAATTAGCCTAAGTCCACACATCATAGCAAGTTTCAAAAGACGGAAACAATTGCAATAGTGATGAATCAATAGATTGTCATAAAAGATTGCATAATTAAACATCCATTTGTTCCCATTTATCACGATTAACCTTAGGGATATCCTCAGCCTTTTTGATGAGATGGTCAATCTGACCTTGCCCTTTGAACCCTATCTTAACAGAAGCTGCCCATGAAAGATAGTTGGCATACCCTATTAGTTTTTCTATGGTGATAGAATGGGCACCAAAGATAACAAATGACTGAGAAGATCTATTGTTGGGTGTATTTTCAGACATTGCAATATTCACAGATAATAACCAGAATATAAAAAATACTCAAAAATAAAAAGAAAGCATATGACACTCGTGAATCAGAGAAACTAGAGGCATAATGAAGACCGAAAAATGAATGAAACTATGCTGGAGATTAAATCTGGAAAACTAGAGCTCCGGCGACTGACGACTGGGCAACGGACACCTATGGTTTTGACCAGAATTTCACCACGAGGATGATGTTAGAGGCGGTGAAGTTAGACGCGCTGCCGGTAGGGAGATCAACGGCAAAATAGAAACCGAGGCGGTGCTCCGGCGGTGGCGCGTGGTATGGTCAGATCCCTAATACGACACGAGGAAGATGGTCAAAACGTTGGATTTTCGAGAGGGCTTGCCGGAAGTGATACACGACAAGAGCTAACAGGAAAAAAAATGAGAGATCTCTCAAAACTCAGATACCATGTGAGATATGAGAGTGGATTTTCTATATTATTCACATAGGGCAATGCCCATTAAATAGTACAAAGGGATAAATCAAATTCCTAATTTACATCATAATCAAATCTATAAATTATAGGGATTGGATACTATAAAATATTCTAACAGTTGTTTCAATGTCATTTTTCTGCACGACATCCTGAAACTTCCATATCATATTAGCTACTCACTCCATCCCAAAATGAGTGTCGTTATTTTTATTTTGAGAAAAATTAATGAGTTAGTTAGTGTTTTATATTTACTCTTGTATCCTCATGATCATGTGTTAAGTTATAATAACTTATTATGAAGATATTATTGACAATTCATACATAACTAACTTACTAAAAAAAGGAAAGTAGACACTCATTTTGAGACGGAGGGAATATTGGGTTTCTGATGATATTCTGAATGCATTTGGTTCCTTATATGGTACAAGAAAGTTTCTATAAAATTTTGTTAGTGTTGGAGAACCAACTAAACTAAAAGCTCAAACTTATAGTTGAAGTTCTCATCTATTCTTTTAATATTATATTCTAACACGCCCCCTCACGTGCAAGCCCGTTATGGCTTTGCAAGTGGATCAAAGAGATAGATAGGAGCTCACTCCTGATTTTGATTTTTACGGGTGGCCCGATGGGGGAAGATAGAGAGCCCAAGTGGGCTTGAAAGACGATGAAAGATAGATAAGAAGTCATTTTCGATTTTTTACCTCTTGTGGGTGAACCGATAGGAAAAGTTATAGAGCGCAATGAGTTGTATATAAGACCTGATAAGAGAAGATAGAGAGCCTAAGTGGGCTTGAAAGATAATGAAAGTTTAACATCTTGCGGGTGGTCTGATAGGAGAAGATAGAGAGCCAAAGAGTGATGAAGAGTTATATAAGAGATCCAAAGAAAGAAGTAAAGAAGCACCAATGCATGTTTGGCCAAGTGGTTGATGCGCTTTGGATTTCCTTTGAGGTCTCAGGTTTGAGCCTCCTTGCCGACGGTATGGGGTGAGATTTATGGGTTTAAGGGAATAACTAACAATTAACTCGGGTGAGTGAGAAACATTGGCTTTTGTAGACAAGTTGCCCCGTCGCTTATAAAAAAAGAGAGTAAAGAAGCCCAATGAGAGAGAAAAAATAATAAAAATTATTATACAAATTTTGAGGGGTGCCATGATTTGAACCTCAGACCTTAGGTTTTGATACTATGTTAAAAAACAAACTCAATTAAAAACTTAAACTTATAGTTGAAGTCTTCATTTTTTCTTTTAATATAATATTTTAAGAATCAGTTTCTTAGAAGATCAATTGACTAATCAAATGCAATCTACTCGAAGTGTTAATCAAAACATATTTTACACATCACTCAACTGGTGCCTTTTATGTTTAGTGTAAGTCTTACAAATGAATCTGCAGTGATAAGTTATTTATTTAATATATTTTCATTTACAAATGAATGTAATGGAGTTGGGAGGATGACTTTTTTTTCTTCTTATGGAGGGGTATTAGTTGAATGGAACCAAATGTGTTCGGCGAGTGCAAAGATGCTCTTAAGAAGGGAGGATCGTTTGGGGCATGAGGAATGCCACTTGAAAGGAATTGGTCCTCAGCAGGAGACAACAACAGGGGTTGCCTCGGTGTGGTGTGTGTTTCTTGCAGGGCATCCATCATCGATTGTTGAGTTCTCAGGCAGTGGTGGAGCCATCTCCTAATCTAAGTATAGACACAATATTTTCCAATTAGAAATGTTTATAATTTTGTAGTTACTTCTCAAATAGTAAATTTTTAAGTTAAATTTAATATTTTCATTAATTGATCAAAATTATGTATGAGATATGACAATAAATATGAAAGTATTTATGAATAAACCACGCACACGCACACGCGCGCGCAAACACACATATATAGAAAAATAAAAGAATAATTGAATAAACAAAAAAAACATATAAATATTGTAGTTGTATGCTAGATTATAATACACAACCTTCTAGAAGTATTATGTGTCTAGAATGCAAATATTTATCTCATGTAAGAAAACGAGTGTCGTAATATGTGTCTAGCATCCAAACAATTATAAAATCCAAGATGACAAGTGTCCCTTTTAGGTGTCAAGAGCATAGAGCTCCAATATCCCTATAAATATGTATGTATTCACTTGTAAAAATCATAAAGAAGAGAATTAGTAACTAACATTTATCCTATAAAAAAACTAACTAACATTTATCTTTAATTACAAATTCTTCATGTATACTAATATCTATACATAATCCAACTTCAACCGAGATCAATTGCTCTTCCCTGTCTGCCCCGGCCCCTAGCCTTCATTCCTCTGCCAATTGGTGGCTACCATGGGGTCTGAAAAAAATAATGTGAACTTCATTATTTCAAATTTATATTGTTGAATAGCACTATAGGTGATTTGGTGAGAGTACTATATATACTTACACGTGACCAATGGTGTTCTTCGTTCATTGCTCTCTTGATCCCGTCAGTGGTCCAATCTGGGATATGTTCAAGACGGTCCGTCCGTGGCAGTAAGTATTTCATTGCATCGGTACAGTGATATGTTACCACACACTCTAAAGGTGTAATAATCCGATGCAAACGTACATAATATATTATTTTTGTTTTGTTGAAAGCAAGAGTGATAAAAAAAGAACTCACATAAGTGGGAGGTGTCTCATTTGGTTTTGCTCCATGCGAAATGAGGTATTTGATGATATTCACATCGCCAACTGAAAATGCCATTTTGGAGAAGGTTGCAAAAATACCTCATCTTTTTACATCCATACCAAATCAAATAAAGGCTAATTATACTTCTAACCCACAATCAAATTTGCAATAAGAACAATAAAATAAGGGATAATTACACGTACCTACCCTGAATTATACCCCTTTTAACCCTTGATACCCTAAATTTTTGCATTTAACTTTTGGATACCCTTAACCATGTCAAACATCTTTTTGTTAAAGACTAAAATATCCTCCTAACTCAAAAATTAAACTCCAACCAATCAAGCCTTTAGCGGGTTTATATTAAAAAAATAAATTAATAAACCCTAAACCTAAGCCCATTTCTCTCACACTCAACTAACAGAGGGCTCGCTCCTCTTCTCCTCCGGCGACAGCCATCTGTTGCAACAGCTCCGATGACACAGCTCCTCCATCTTCTCTGCTCAGCTCGACGGTGGCTTCTGCACACGACAACGGCGAGCTGGTGGCTCATATTTGGCGACGACATGGTGTGCTTCGAGCTCTATCTACGGCTTCGATCTCCGACGATGTGGCATGCTCGTGGCTCCGACGCTGGGCTCCTCCATCGATGGAGCACAAAAAACCACTGCTCATTGTAATGGAGGCCATTGGAGATCTTCCTCTTCTTCGTCGATGCAGCCGGCCAACGACACATTTTCAACTTCAACGAACCAGAGTTTGATTCTGGGTTTAGGTTTTGAGAATTTTTCAGTTTTGATTTTGGTTCATTCATGTTGTGCATTGTTTGGTTAATGAAAATTGTGTAATGGTTTTGATTTTGATTTTGAAAATTTTCATTAAGTTTGGATGAATTTAATTTTGAGAATGATAAAAAGCAAGAACACAACCCAAATTCAATTTTGTGATTATGTTATTTTGGTTGAGCATATGAGTTAATGTTTTAGTTGAATATTCCTCCATTATAGTGAGCACTGGTTGAACTTTTCTAAATTTCAGATTTTGGTTGTGGGAAATTCAAGTTAGGATTTTTTTTATTTAAGAATTTGAGATATGTAATTAGTTTATGTTAATTGATGATAAACTAGATGAAATGTTGATCTGTATGTGTATAATTTGATAATAACATAACTAAAACTCAAAATTCGGCACAAAAACTAAGATTCTGGCAACACTTGAATTTTCCAGCTCAAAAAAGGTAAAAACCTGAATCAGCTCCTACTTATAGATAAACTTTAGGAGGTATTAAAAGCAAAGTTGAAAAGTAAGACCTTTGTTTGGGAGTAGAGGAGCCTTTAAGTGCTGATTTGGTAAAACTACTTGATGTAGAAAAGAGCTGGAAGTTGCTAGAGCAGCTGGAAATAGCTGGAAGTTTTCGAATGAAAAAGGAGGTTATGTTTGGTAAAATAAAATCTAGAAGTAGTTTAATGTAAAAGTTTGTTCGACAAATACATAACTGGAAGGAGGTGCAAAAATGAGAAATGACAAAAAAGGGCATTGAAATTATAAAACAAGACTTTGTAAAAATAAAATAATATTATTTTTGGGTTCAAGTTTGAGTTGAGTTGGATTTAAGAGGATAAAACTATAACAAAATCAAGTTAAGAAGCTCATAATTAAATAGTCCAACTATTTTGTAAACCTAACTAATAAGCAATGTATATCCAACAATTCAAAAAATTGAAAAATCATTATCTTTTCTACAATCTGTGCAATAATAATCAATTCAAATCAGTAAAATAAGGTCAACCTGGAAGATACCTTACGTTAACCATTTGTCATATAAGTTATTGTCACCACCAACAAAACAAAACAAGACAGGTCGACCATATTGTATAATAGGTCAACCAAATTCAAGAACAATTAAGATTCCAGTCATTAACGAACATCAAAACTTCACATAATAAATTGAAATCATCCAAATACATAATAAACAACATATCATGTATCAGATAACAACATATTGGTTTTTAATAAACTAGAGTACAACATCATAGATGGGGGTATATTTGATTTTTCAAACAACAATATGGCAAAAGTCACCAACTTCTTGGCTACAGGAGCTAACTCTTGGCTTTTGAAAATGCCAACTTCAAGTTGGTAAAAGGTACACATTGGTTGGAAATTTTTGATTTTGCCAAACAAACTGCCAACTTCAAGGATCTCCAAATGATGAATAGTAACCGACTTCAAGTTGGAAGTAGTGTTACCAAACAAGGCCTAAGTCTTTAAATTATGAGTACAAAACTCTCTTTCAGATTCCAGCGAAATTTTGAAGTTTCCGGCGATGCATTGATGAATGTAGAAGAATGGTATTATAGTGAAGGGCAATTTTGAAATTTAAAAAAAAATTGCATGGATTGCTACGCAGATGCAACCGGGATTACCTTCAATATTCGGGAAGCTCACAAGATTTTAGATTTAGAACATTTTAGAAAGAAATTCTAACACGTTGATATAACGAAAGAACATTACATGGTGTACCTTTGACCCGAATAAAAAAGATGACTAAGTAATTATAATTATGCAAATTTAAATTGATTGTACAAAATTCTTGCAGTCATCCTTGCTATATTTAGTTGTTTAAAATGAACTGAATTGAATGATAGAAGCATTACTCAAATGGAAGAATACATTCAAAGACGCTATATTCATGAATTTAGCCAATGATTGATACGATAAAAGTTGAAATTCAAACTTAAAACATGTCATTTTTGCGATTATTTGACCACTGACCAAGCATTTTACTTAGCAAATCAATCTCCTCAGACTCGATTTTGGACTTGTTCAATTGCTGAAACCTTCCTTCTCTATCTCTTTCCAAAGCCTCCTCTGTCTTTATCCCTAACAATTACTTATTACAAATATAACCTTCTTTTACATTTTCAACGGGGCATGCATGCTCATGGACTTGGCTTCATTAGTTGCTTAAGCACAAAAAATACCTTAAATTAGAACATAATCCAAATTAATAAATAAATAAATAAAATCCATTGCAGCCATTTGGGTGGAAATCAAATCAACCTCACACGACATCCTGATCCATGCAACAAGCAAAGCCAGTGTGAAATTACCATGCTGCCCTCCAACCCAGTTCCAGCTGACTTGGCATGGTAGTGGGGCCCCCTTCCCTCCTAGTCCTCCTTGTCCTAGATCAACGCCTCATTCCATTCCAACCCTTAAAATACGCATTTTAATTGTCATGGGTCCCACAAAGATAGATAGTTTGATTGGGCCGGCCGAGTCGTGCAGGCCCAATCTAAATCCATGTCTTCACGTTCTTGACCTCATTTCAAAACCCTCCCTCCATAAATGATAAAACCCCACTCCGTTTTCATCGTTCTCTATTGCTTTCTTCGCTACTTCTTCATTTTCGTCCTCTTTCCAATGCCATTTTCTTCTTCTTCTTCTTCTTCTTCTTCTTCCTAATAAATTTTGCTACTTACTGTTTGTTTTCTCTGAAATCTCATAAAATGGCAATCGTTGATATTGAAGAAAACGGCCAGAAAATTCGTTCGGAAAAGGCAGAGGTCATCTCAGGGGACCATTTCCGGCCTGTACCTGAGACGGAGCCACAGTTGGACGTCCCTGACGATGAAGATGATTCGGACACAAACGCCAGTCTCGACGACTGCGGATTGTCTTCGTCTTCATCGTCACCATCATCGCCCATGACCGAGAAATCGGAGCAATTTCAAAATGATTCTTCGCCCGAGAATCGCGACAGCAAGGATTCTGATTCGGATATGACCGTTACCTCATCCAAAATCGATGGATATGTGCTTTGCACGCCTCATTTTCAGCTACCAAAGCCAGAAGCACCGCCTGGAATCACCGACGTCATCAGCGCTCCAGAATCACCTAATTGCAAGGTTGATTCTCATTCCTCCACGGATCATCATCAATTCAATCGGTCAAAGTCCTTGCCGGAGACAATTAGCGTCGAAATGCCGGCAATTGGGAAGTACATCCGGGAGCGCAGCAACAGCTTATCGACGGCGATCGTGAAGAGATTGTCCTCCCTGAAAGACGAACTCCAGGACGCGAATTCGCAGGTCACGGAGCTTAGTCTCTCGGGGCTCAAGGTGATCGTGAAGCACAAGAGCCAGGAGCAGAGGGATCCGCAACTCAAGGGCCGAATCACCTTCTTCTCCAGATCCAATTGCAGGGATTGTACGGCGGTGCGCTCATTTTTCCGAGAGAAAGGACTGAAGTTCGTGGAGATAAACGTCGACGTCTATCCTGAGAGAGAGAAGGAGCTGATACAGAGGACCGAGACCTCGCAGGTGCCGCAGATCTTCTTCAACGAGATGCTGTTCGGCGGACTGGTGGCTCTGAACTCGCTGAGAAACAGCGGAGGGTTCGACCAGAGGCTGAAGGAGTTGCTCGGGAGAAAATGCCCGGACGACGCGCCGTCTCCGCCGGTGTACGGCTTCGATGAACCGGATGAGGAGCCGATGGACGAGCTGTTGGCGGTGGTGAAGGTGCTGAGGCAGAGGCTACCGATTCAGGACCGTCTGATGAAGATGAAGCTCGTCAAGAACTGCTTCGCCGGTAGCGAGATGGTGGAGGTGCTGATTCACCACTTGGACTGTGGCCGGAAGAAGGTACGCTCTTCATGTTCTCTGCTTCTCAGTCTATGGTATCATATGCACCCGCGATTATCTGTTTGTCTATTCATTTGATTAATCGTTTTAGCAATCGAATCGTGGAGAGACTATTTTTTAAATGATGGATTGCGAATCAGGTGATATTTTCTTGGTAGTGTAAGGATTTTGAGTCGCTGACCATGGAGTATAAAATAATTCAGTTAAGATATAAAAAGACGGAGCTGCCCTTTCCCTCTTTCCGAGGAGGAGCCAACTGTATTCATGGCTGTGGCTTTTGGGCGTGTATTGCCCACATTAATTATGACGGACATGATGCCCATAGTTAACTACTACTATCTCGTTACAGCGGTGATTAATTTATAATTATTTACTATTCAATTGCTTTATTACACGTTATTAAATAATGACAATTACACTGTTTGCATCATTGTTTGCTGGAAACGTACTCAAGAAAGAAAAATTTGTGACCGAGCATAAAAGGGAATATAGAAAGACAAAATTAAATTTTTGGGTTGACCATTGACATTATACTTCCAAATAAATACTAGTATAAATCTCATTCAGTAACGAACAAATCCGTAGACAATTTATTTCAGAATTCAGTTATTTTTGTGATACTTTTTTTTCCAAGTTTAAAATCCAAAAATCAACCTCTCAGTGGACTTTTGGATATGGAAGAAAACTTGCTTCTTTGGTTGATTTCCATTTTCCTCTTTTGAATTCAAAAAAAAAAAAAAAAAACAAGTGGGCTTGATACTTGATGGCATCAAATTTATAAGACCATTGACATAGTGATGGTGGTCATTTAAATTCTAGGCCCTACCTAGTTGGCCAAAGTACTTGAACTCTGCCTACTTCCCACCGTGTAGAATTATTTTTTTCTTCTTTCAAAAGTCAGCCTGCCAAAGCCATTAAGTGAGTTGAGAGTCCCTGGCTATCATGGTGAACGCTTTCAAATGTGGGCTCCTTTCCCATCTATATCACGTGAAAAAAACGAAGAAAAAATCACTGCTCTATTGTTTATACAATTTACTGTTATGATCTTAGAGTTCATAACTGGCAAAATGTGCATTTCCTAAAACTTGTTTTAAGTTCCATTAGATATGTTATATTCAATTTAATGCATGCAAAAATTAATAGTATATTGTATATTACTTTTGTGATTCATGAGCACATTCAGAAAATATATACCATTGTAAGGCAATTGAACTTTTTGATGAAAAACAGGATACAGATTGGTGTTGAAGTTTGTTTTAGCGAGTATGAATAACTTTAATTGTTTCCTTGATAAATAAATAAACAAATGAAAACAGAAAATTTGCTTTGTTTGTATTATATTGAGTTTCTTTCCTGCTTGGATGTTAATGACTTGCTTATCAATAAACATATAGGCTACTGAGATTGGAAAACAGCTGGCTAGGAAACACTTCATCCATCATGTTTTCGGGTAAGAATCTTTCTCAAGAGTGGAATTTTGTGCTTTTTATATGAGATTAAATGATTTGACTTGAGCGAAATTTGTAAATCGTGTAGGAAGAATGATTTTGAAGATGGAAATCACTTCTACCGTTTCCTTGATCATGAACCATTTATCCCCAAATGCTTTAATTTCCGAGTATCTACAAATGATAGTGAGCCCAAGTCTGCAGCTAAGATAGGTCTAAAGCTAACTAAGCTAATGTCTGCCATACTTGAGTCGTATGCCTCAGATGACAGATGCCATGTTGATTATTCAGGCGTCAGCAAGAGTGAGGAATTCAGAAGGTAATGACAAGCTTTGTTCCATACATACTAATTCATCTGTTAGGTAGCATTAAATATGACAATTTTGAATCAGAAATGAATAGAAAAATACTATCCAATGCTTTGAATAATCTACTCTAAGTGCATCTTGTGGAAACCTTCCTTTTTATGTCTTGTTCATTGCTGATATACTAATATGGTCAATGTTCCCAATCCAATAGCCGATATATATCTAGCGTATAGTGGAGAAAATGTTAGAATAAAACTATGACATTGTTCAGCTATACTTTCTTACTCACTTATTTCTGTGTGATTGCTCAAACATAATAGATTCTAGAAATTTGATCTTTTGTTATTTGTGCTACACTGCTAAAATCCATCTACTAGAGAGCCAAATAATTATCTTCCACAAACTTTATAATGACTGAAGGATGCTCTGAGTTTATTATTTATTCTTACTAGTTCACGAGTTACAGTGAGATTGGTTTCAGAATTTGATTTGAGTTAAGTATAAGCTGGAACAGTAGGTTTTGATGCTCAGTTAGTACTATATGTGAAGCAAGAAATGAGGTAGTCTTGCTTAGTTTCCTCTCACTGAAAATCACTTGAATTTGGTCTTATCTCAGCTCCTCTCAAGTGTTTGCATGTTTTGAATTACCCTTTTTCTACTTAAGTTTTGAAGCTTTGAATGGGATTCTAGTGAGGAGTTAAACATTATATTCATTATTCTCAAAGATTGATAAACCTACTCTAGTTTTTACTTCCTCAACGTAAAAGTTTTGGTCCATGTTTCTGCTTGAAGATATACTGATACATTCCTCATCTTGGCATAGGTCACCAAAAACTTGACTCTTTCTAGTTCACTAACTTTATTTCCTCTACATAATTATGCAGATATGTAAATTTGGTTCATGAACTTCACCGGGTGAATCTCCTAGAACTCTCATCAGATGAGAAACTGGCTTTCTTTTTAAACTTGTACAATGCCATGGTCATACATGCAGTGATAAGGCTTGGACGTCCGGAGGGAATGATGGACAGAGGAGCCTTCTCCTCTGACTTTCAATACTTAGTTGGAGGGCATCCCTATTCACTTGGTGCAATTAAAAACGGGATCCTTAGAAGCAACCGAAGACCCCCCTACTCCTTGGTCAAGCCCTTTGGATCCGAAGACAAGCGGTTAGAGGTAAATAACTTAAGTAATGTTCTTTACGAGATAAATTCAAATTTTTAACTTGAATCCTATGCAAAGATGTCTGACATTTAAATTGCATTTTTCAATCTATAATGTCATAGTTAATAGAGAGATTGGAAACCACATAGTTTCCCTGATAGTTTCCCATTCCAGTGAACTATTTCATGAAGTGTTATTCTTTTGACCACTTTCTCTTTTACACCTTTTTTGTGCACTTGGAGTTGATAGGCTAAAAGCACAATCTCGAACTCTGCACATGGATAATGATGTAATAACCGCTGATACTTGATACTGACATTTTTTTAGGCCTGTATGTGTACATAATATGTTGATGAACAATAACATTTTTGTTTGTAACAGCTTGCTCTTCCGAAAGTGAATCCGTTGATTCATTTTGGACTCTGCAATGGGACAAAGTCAAGTCCAACAGTGAGATTCTTCTCACCCGAAATAGTTGAAGCTCAGTTAAGATGTGCAGCAAGAGACTTCTTCCAAAGCGGTGGTTTGGAGGTGGACTTGGGAAGCAGGACTGTTTATTTAACACGGATCATCAAGTGGTGAGTTGTCAATCCTTACCTCACTATCTTCACTGAAAGAAAAACGAAATTTTCATGATCAAACAAGGCATAAACTACTCCTATAACTGAACTTTATATGTCCTGAAACTTTATCGTTGCAGGTCTAATGTGGACTTTGGACATGAGAAGGACATGCTCAAATGGGTTGTCAACTACGTGGATCCAAGTAGAGCAGGCCTTCTTATGCACCTTTTAGGTGATGGAGGCTCTATACATGTTGAGTACCAGAACTATGATTGGTCTGTGAATTCTTGACTACCATTATGTGGAGATAGGGAGAGACGCAAACATGGTTGAGGCAGTTTATTACATTGGCCTTATTTTAAGGCTGATTTTGTATATAATAGCTTAAATTTGGAAATCTTGATCCCCTGATCATAAGCAGAGCAGGGTGAATATGAAGAAAATAGATGAACTTCTACATTTGTATCGCGTTACAATTACGAACAAGTTTACTTTATTGTTTCCTGTTTCCATTTTAGTGTCATAGCAAGCAATGAAATCAGAGTTTTGTCTAAAAGTGTTGTAGGTGTGTTGGACTTTTCATGCATAATTGCCTTAAAATTGCATTCACTTCAACAACATTATGCCCAGACTATGATTTCAGGATCTTTACCTTGTTATGCCCTCTTGATGTGGAAGTTAAACAATTCTGGAGTTTCATTTGCTTGTAAATCGAACTGTTACTTCTAAGTTCAAGATTTTAGTATGAAATAACCTGTAAATTTGCATCTGAATTTGAGAAAGTTTAATAATATTCTTTTTAATATCAAATTTAGGCCAGCAATCCAGTTGATATACTTGTGTTTGCAACTAAGAGACAATTGCAAGGCGAGTACCTGATAGTATTACATAATAAAGGGATCGATTCCTATACGATGTTATCTGATATATGGTTTCAAACATGTTGTGATGAATTCAATTGGCGAAAGTTTGCATTTGTTGAGGTGTAGGTTCACTGATACACCTAAGCTCTAAGCTAAGTAATTTTGTTCATGCCTAAACATGGCAGCATATGAGCATGCGTGGCAGATTGCATGACATAAAGTATTGTGGATTGTTGACTGAAAATACCATTTTTTATAGTTTATTCCTTATTTGAAACCATTCCTTGTTCTCCTTCTATCAAAAGGGACCTCTCTGGGTCTATCAAACCAGAATCCATATCAGATGCAAGAAAGCGACACCAGCTTTGGTAATAGTTGCGTGTCTTCAGTCAACTTTTCCTACAAAAATATCTTTGGTCTTCATTTTTATATAGTCTCATAAATCACAAGTAACGTAACTTGGAATTGACAACACCATGTATGTACAAATACTAGTATCTTTCTCCATTGCACACAACTTAAAAATGCATGAATTAGATTAAGGAAGGAGGACTAATTATGGATAAGTTTTGAGATATTTTTACAAGCCTAATCAACATCATTATAAGCATCTTTACTTTGATGCTTGTTACTTGTTCTCTTCCTATACCATTCTCAATGACTCAAACATGTCGTATTCATTCAAGACAGTATTTATAACCTCGGTTTCTTGCTTATATTTTGCAGGGAAAGCTGTGGAGATTATTCCGACGCGAATCATTTTCGTTAACAAAAAATATGGGGAAGAAAGTAACTCAAGTGCCTAAAACTGAGAAGCTGGG
>JAYMTF010000129.1:0-50936 GCA_036897485.1 Pelargonium nanum
AATAAAAGTTTGGGTACCACATTTTGGTTTCGGCAGAAGTTTGGGTACTAATTTTGCCTTTATCCCCATTTTTTTAGTACTATAAATTCTCTTTCCTCCTCCTTCCCAATCTCCTAACAATTTCATCATAAAAAACCCAATAAATAAACAAACCAATCTCTCTCAAAATACACTATACCTTCTTATATATTTTATATTTACTCTGTTTTTGCTCTGTTTCTTGGTGAAGTGACCTTTTGCTCTGTGAAAGCTCTGTGTTTGTGAGAGAGGTTTTGCTGTAGAAAATGTATGCAGAGACGGGAATTTTGTTCCCATATTTCCAGAGTTTCGCTCAAGAAATTCAGCAGCTTGAAGAGTTCTGCAAATTCCAGAGCGCAAGCCCTTCTGTGGTATTGTTTTTTTTTTTTACTCTTTTTTTCTGTGAATTTTATGTAAAGTTGTTTACTTTAACTTTGTTTAGTTGCTTGATCTGCATTTTTTTGGTTGGTTCTGAGATGGGTTTGAGCAGATTTTTCTGGGAAGTTGAGGGTTTTTGTTTTTGTGGGTGTATTATGTTCAGGTCTCTGTTTTTGCTCTGGATTTTATGTAAAGTTGTTTACTTTAGCTTTATTGAGTTGCTTGATCTGCATTTTTTTGTTGGTTCTGAGGTGGGTTTGAGCTGATTTTTTCTGGGAAGTTGAGGGTTTTTGGTTTTTGTGTGTGTATTGTGTTCTGGTTGCTGTTTTTGTGAATTATGGTCTGTTTGCTTGCTGAGAAAATGGAGTGGAAAATTGTGGGGTTTGAGTGAAACCCAGTTAGGATTTGTGATTTTTGTTGTTGGTTAGTTTGTGTTCATCTGCAGAAGTTAATTTTGTGTATTTGTTTTGGGTGTTTTGTTATTTGCATGCAGTTTTTCTTTCACTATCTCCTGTTTGGTTGCTGAGAAAATGGACTAGCAGATGGAGAGAAAATAGTTTTATTCAACTATTTATGTTTTATGCTGTCTAGGGTTTGCATAAACATATTCAATTTATCTTTGTCAACAACCAACAAAATTATAGCAATAATAATCAAAAGAATCAACGCAACGAAGCTTAACTAGAAGCAATTGGCGCATGCTTTACATGTTGGATCTGTGAAATCAAAGTGGACATAAATGGAAAATTATTAACAATTTCCAGTTTCGTGTCCTTTAAGCTCATTTCCATTAGTTCATTATTGGGATCTTGCCTTTTCTCCACTTGAAAGATATTAAAGAAAAAAGTTTTTGTTTTTTTCTTGTTTTGATATTTTGGAGTCTAAAGAAGTAAAAAGGTTGGAGAAAAGTGAAACTAATTCATTGATATTCCTTTGTGCTTAATTATTTCGAGAGAGCTAATTTTAAAGACTTTCTGAGTTTCTTGGATGTTTAATCTTTTGCGGGTAGTGGATGATTTTCTGAAACTAGAATTGGGTTTTCGGAGTCTTTGGTGCTACAATCCTAAAAGAAACCCCAAGGCTGATTCTCTAGTGTTTTCTTCAGTTTCTGCGAAGCCATTTGATTAAAGATTGATTAAAGACAACATTAAAGAAAATAGATTACCTCTAGCTTTCAAAATTTGCTACAATGAGGACAAGTGAAGAGTAGAAAAGTTGTTTGGTTGTTATTTCTTATGTAGTTGATATAAAAAAATATTAACTTGAAATACGCGAACGTGCCAACTTGGGATATCCTTTTAGCGCATTTCTGTTCCTAATCAGCGCCCAAGGGTGTTTTTATTTCGATCTCAGCTCATCTCAGCTGAACTGTTAATTATATATCACATTTGGCAAAAATTGGTTGGGCGTTTCTTAGCTTCAGATAGATACAATCCAACATTTTTTTAAAATGAAAAATTGGTGACAGTTTAATTTTTGGGGCAAAGTTTTGAGGAATTGCTCCGTTTTTTACCATCTGAATCTATTTTGAGTTTATGTAAGTTAGACTTCTGATCGGGATCTATGTTTAGCAGATTATTCCCGACCAATTGGGAATCTTAGTTCCGGAATACGGTTAATTTCATGTATTTACATAGTATATAAAGATTCAAACTATAGAGATGGGCTAAGAGGCTTGAACTTTTTTTTTATTTTTTATATTTACCTTTGCACACGATTTTTCTGGTTTCGATTTTCATAAGTGCAAGTAATTGATCAAAAGGTTGTTTGGGAAGTTTGTGATATACTTCTTTTTAATCCCTTGTGTCATGCTTATCGGGATCCTCGAATATGCACTAATCTTCACACTATATGCATAACATCTCGGCTTCTCCAAGTTTATGACGTAGTAGTTGATTTTTATAGAACTTCGATGCTCCTTTTCCTTGGCTTATGCTGAACAATTTGTCACAGACCTCCACAATATCCGAATATGACCTGGGAGGCGAAGGAGATTTGTTCAAGGCGCCGGAACCAATCATTGAAGAGCCACTCGGGAGCCTTGATCCAATGGCTGCAGCCATTTCAATGATCTCTTGTGGGGACGATGTTATGTCCCCGCAAGTATTCAAGTCCTCAGATATTGAATCATTTCAGAACGAGCAACTTTTGAGTGAAGTTTTCTACGAGTGCAAGAAGGATCTCTTGGAGAAAGCAGCAAGAGAGTCACCATTTCCTGAGGTTGTCCTAGACATGAAGTTTCCGGTTGTGTTGACCGATGAGGAAAAGTTGCTTAATGGTTCACAGTTTCAGAAAAGTGTCAGCTCGGGATGTTTGAGCTCGATGGAGTGGGTGCCTAGCTCTTCGGTAAGGCCGAGTTTTCTGGATTTCCCAGGAATGGATTTTGGATCCGTTTATGGGATGAGGAGGGCTTACAGCGAAGGAGACATAAAGGTCAGAGTTTCCTACTTTATTTGGTTTCTCGTTAATTTTGAGAGCATTCTATGTATAGTATATATTATATTGTCGACTAAGTGATGGTTACTGACTAAAGTAGCGTAACGCTACCTAAATGGTATCATATTACATGCTGAGATCAGTTTCTTGATGATTTACATATTCATGGCTCAGAGAAAGAAAAAACATGAAAATGGATAGTAACTAGGAAACCGAAACCTTAATTGTAACAACCAAATCCAGGTCATCGCTTCGGGATTCTACTTGCTTGGAACCAGAACTTGACCCATCTGGTCCATGAACTAATTTTACGTCAAAAGAATCTCCCAACTATTGAAAACCGACCAAAATGGTTCCCCGACATTAACTTTTGTTCGATATTAATTTCAATCTTTGTCAGGAAAACTGACCGAGAAACTAATAGAAGTTAACAACGGAGACCATTTCGTTGGATTTTCAAAAGTTGGGGGCTATTTTGGTATAAATTAGTTCAAAGACCAAACTTGTCAGGTCCTAACTCCTAACAGTCTTTTAGTTTAGCTCCTCCGGAGAGATTACTTCAGCTATACTGATTTTAAGCCAAAATTGCCCCCCAATTGTTGAAAACCGACCAAAATGGTCCCCCCTCCCGCGACGTTAACTTCATATCAATTTGAATCTCATCATTTTTTAATGTCACGTCATCAAAACTAACAAAAGTTTACGTTTGGGACCATTTTCTTTTGAACCATGCGATTTTTGCGACTGATTCATTACCAATCAAGTACCGAGCATATGTTGGCTTTGTTACAAAGTATAAGGACTGAGAAACGTTTAGATGTTTCTGGACATTTCGACAGGATGGGACAGGGTCATTGATTCTGAGTTTTTATGGCAGACTCTTGGCACCGGGAATGGTAACGCCAACATCGTCCAGTTGTCTCCACTTGATCGGCCGTTGATTATCAGCAACTGCACTTCCGAAGAGCGCAAGGAAAAGCTTTCTAGATACCGGAACAAGAAGACGAAGAGGAACTTTGGCCGGAAAATCAAGGTGAACTAGTGAACATTGTCGTATTTGTGTATTTATTTCTCGGGTTAACTCTTTTTGTGTACCTCCTGAAGTGTTACAAGTTTATAAAAATGTCATTTTACAGTTTCGTAATTGTGATTTAAGCAATTTCTTGGGGGTAACCCGCATTTTTTGCCGGTCCGTTGGCATTAAACATCAAATAAGCAAGCCCATGGGCTAGAGTTTATACTTTTGAACCGTTTAGAGACTAAACATCTGTTGTACAAATATAGAAAGTCGGGTTTTAGACAATATTATAAAAGAATGTCATATCGTCTTCTATACGACATATTAACCCGAAAAACTCATCGTACACTCTCCTTCAGTATGCTTGCAGGAAGGCTCTCGCGGACAGTCAACCAAGAATCCGTGGAAGGTTTGCAAAGACCGAAGAATCCGATATCCCCAAGAGGCAATGAGTGGCGAGTAATTGAGTAGGACGGGAGCTAGGACTGAGCAACTGGATCAGACAAAGTAATGGAAAAAGGTCGGGATTATGGCAAGAACCCGGGAATGGACCTCGGAGGAAGGCGTAAAGGTACTGATCAATAAACGAGACCTCCTCGATTCCTGGAAAGTACGTAGTTGATATCTTGATCTGTGTAATAACCTTGGTAGTAAACTGAAATAGCCGACTACGGTCTGTATATAGGGTTTGGCGAATAATGGTGAAGCGGAGAAAGGTGTACTTGTTCATATATGTGTTATGAAATGGTAATGTTGTTTTATTTAGCTACCTTCAAATCTCATTCCCGTGCGTGTCGTTGAATATTTGAACTCAAACTTTGCAACTATTATGTGTCAATATCGTGCAAAAGCTCATCACCAGAGCTAGGGTTCTTGAAACGTTGCGTTCTTTGTAACACTAAAGTTGTCATCTTGTGACATCGAAGCCATGTTTTTCCGTAATGGGTTGGGTTTAAGAACATATACACTATTCTAAATTAGGAGCAACCGAAACGTTGTTTTGTGACCTTGAAGTCGTGCATTTTGTAGGATTTTGTAAAACGTTACAAACTGTAAAGTTGTTGTCTTGTAACTTTAAGATCATAAGCTCGAATAAGTAGATACGTACAATCTCTAACAACTATACTAATACCGCAGAAAAATATTGTGAATTTTTTACATGGAAACCTATCAACCAACCTCCATTCCTCTTTCAAGCAGCTATAGAAATCAGGAAGCTACAACAAAATCAACCCAACCACAAAGATATTGGGTTTCGACCCATTTTATTGACCCGACCCATTCCACCAAACCCATCCATCAAATCATCATCTTCTATTCTTCTTCATCTTCATCAACACAATGAAAAATAACTAGAGAATAAAGTCTTATTTAAGATTTATTATAAAACTTTTCCAAAAACACAACCACAAACTTCATCTTCATCTTCCACAAAATTTGAGAGGTTGGTGAATCAAACCATAATTATATTCCATAAGTACCCTTGTCACATGAATCTTACATTTTTAACTAATTTCTTTTCCTTCATTTCCCATCTTGTGAATTGGGATGACTAGATTTTTCAGATCCACCAACATCCAATTCCATTACCCAAAAAAAATTGTGGGTATCAAAATTGTGTACCAAAACATACCCAAAATACCCTTGTCACCAAGATGATGATAAAAAAAACCAAACCCATCATCCTAAATTCACATCTTCAATTTTGGGGTTCTTTAGATCTTCCAGAGACATCAACAACCAAACCCATCATCCAAAAAAGAAGAAACTAATATTATGGGTATCAAATTTTTGTACAAAACATGCCCAAAATACCCTTGTCACCAAGATGGATGATTAGAAACATTCTTCCTCCATCTCCAGAGTCCAAAGTTTCAATTTTTATGGTATCAAAATTTTTGTACAAAACATGCCCAAAATACCCTTATCACCAAGATGACAAAAAAGAAAAAGACCTTCCTCCATCTCCAAAGTTCCAATTTTTACATGTCTCACAAACAAACCACAACCTTAAAAATCAAACCCATGAGTCCATCCCTCCGGTGGCTGCGCCGCCTTGTCCGGTCGCCGGTCCGGAGACTAACAACGTTCAAATAATACAAGATTGAAATTGAAGTAATGCAAAATCTGTCATTTTTTCACAAGAACAAACTTGAAATCAAACAACTCAAAAAAAGTTATGGGTATCAAAATTTTGACAAAAAAAAAAAAAACACTTCCTCCATCTCCAAAGTTCCAATCACGACCTTAAAAATCAAACCCATGATCCAGTCAACCCCTAAGAAACGTCCGGTGGCTTTATACTCCATATCTCGCCGGAGCAACGGTTGCGTCACCTACTCCGGTCGCCGGTCTGGCAACGAACAACTTTAAAACTAATCCAAAAGTGAAATTGAAATGACACAAAATCTATCATCTTTAAATGTACTAAACTGAAATAAAACAACCCAATCAAAGAAAATAAATAACAAATTATGGGGATACAAAATTTGTACAAAATATACCAAAAATACCCTTATCATCAAGAAAAAAATTCTTCCTCCATCTCCAAAGTTCCAATTTTTACAAGTCTCACAAACCATAAAAATAAAACCCATGAACCAATCGATCCATGAGAAACGTCCGGTGGCTATATTTTCCATATTTAACCAAATCCACGGCTGTGCCGCCTAGTCCGGTCGCCGGTCCGGCAACGAACAACGTTAAAAATAATACAAATAAAACATTACTTCACATAATTATCATAACAAAAACGCAAAATTGAGGCACTTAAAATCCAATTTGAGCTATGTTCCAAAAAAATTGGAAGCAAAAATTGAAGACAAGACCACATTAGTGTGTTCCAAGAAACTTGGAACATAGTACTAAAAAATACACAACACAAAACAGAGCCACCATAGCTAGTCTCTGTGTCTCTCTCTGCTGCTCGAACCCAAAAAAAAAAAAACATAAACAATTGAAACCAAAACCATAGTTGAAGGAGAAGAATTGTGAATTTGACACTTACGGCGCAAGTTAGTCTCTGTGACACATTACTTACTAGATAACGCCGACCCAACGCTCTCTTCTCTTTCACTTTCTCTCTCTCCTCTCTCTCTCTCTAAAGTTCTGAAATTTTCCTTTTTTCGCCAAATAAAAATTCTCTGAACGGTTGAATCAGAGCTTGCAGTTGAGAATCGAAGAGAGATTGTATCTATTTTGTATCGATATTTTGTGTAATTATAGATACTGTGAATCACAGTGAGAGCAAAGAGAGCGAGCTCGAGCGAACACGAAACAGATCTCTGTTTCGATTCCAAGCTCTGTAAATTCGATTCCTTTCGATCGATTTCTCGCAGCTCTCTCTGTTTCTGTCTCTGGGTTTGTATCGTTTTTGGGTTTCGAATCTCTGCGACTCCGTCGAAGAGTAATCGCCGGGAATTGCAGTTTTTTTGGGTATTAGGGTTTATGGGAAGTTGCAGAATTCGGGGTTTGATGCGAAATTAGGAGTTGGGTTTGTGTAAATTTTGGGTTTTCAAGTTGTGGGTTGTTTGATTTTTGAAAAATAATAATGATAATCAAGCGCAACTTGAAATCGCAAATGCCGAGCCTGAAACGGTGCAGGCTCGGCGGGTCGGCGACGGAGGAGGAGGACAACAACTCGGCGGCGGCGAGGAGGAGTAAGAGGAAGAAGAAGCAGAAGATGAATGGGTATTATCCTCTGAATCTGCTCGGAGAAGTCGCTGCCGGGATAATTCCGGTCAGCTTCAACGGTATACTCGGCGGCCCCGAAAAGGGTGGTTTCGCTGCGTCGTGGTGCACGGAGGTCTCCACCTCTCCCGGCGAGGTGGAGTCGAATTCGAGGCGCTTGGATTCAGCTCCCGGGAGGAATCGGCCTCCGGCGGTGGCGGAGGGGGCGAGGCCGCCATTGGTGAGGACGTCCCGAGGGAGAGTTCAGGTACTACCTTCTCGTTTCAATGATTCGGTCATTGATAATTGGAAGAAAGAGAGCAAGACTAGTAGCTATTTGGATGAAGAAATGGAATGTAAAAAAGAGAAATTTAGTTTTAGGGCACCAAAATCGTGTAATCAGATTGCGAAAAGAGTGAAGAATAATGAGAAATCTGGTTTCAAGTACGGTAAGTACTTGGCATTATGCGAGGAGGATGAGCTAGGTGATAGAGGGTACTTGGGGTTTAAGAGTTTTAATGCGAGGAAGTATGCTAATGCTAGTTCCCGGAGCTCACTCACGTCTCTGCACGAGCAATTCGTTGAAGATGTGAAGGGTGTGGAGATTGAGGAACCGGTTGATGTAACTGGTTTGTGCCGGTCTTCGAAGGAGAATGGTAAGAGACGAGATGGCTTATATGGGCCAGAGGATTTCTATTCAGGGGATATAGTGTGGGCAAAATCGGGGAAAAAGGAGCCTTTTTGGCCAGCAATCGTAATTGATCCAATGTCGCAAGCGCCTGAACTGGTTTTGAGAGCTTGCGTAGCTGAGGCTGCTTGTGTGATGTTTTTTGGGCACTCTGGGAATGAAAATCAAAGGGTATGGCTTATGAGTTACTTGTTTACATAACGCTTGTTGCTTGTGTTGATGTTGTGTTTGGTAGACTGGTAAATTAATCTTGTACTTCGAATGATTGTGAGCAGGATTATGCATGGATAAAACAGGGGATGATTTTTCCATTTATAGATAATGTAGAAAGGTACACTGTTGTTGGCTTGGTTTCAATTGTCGGTTTTAATGATCACCTAGAGGTACAATTTTGCTTGATAATTTTTATTTTCTTTAGATTCCAGGAACAGCCGGAATTGAATGAATGCACTCCCAGTGGTTTTCAAATGGCAATGGAGGAGGCATTTTTGGCGGAAAATGGATTTACAGAAAAGTTGATAGAGGATATAAACATGGCAGCGGGGAATTCAACTTACCATGGATCAATTCTTCGTGGGGTTCATGAGGCTACTGGTTCAAGTCAGGATCTGGATTGCTACTCTTCATACCAGGCAAGTTTTTGTACAGTGTTCTTTTATTGTCTCTCTTCAGTTTTGAGTAACTTGTTTGTTGTTTGGTAACAATAAGCAAGTAAAACTTTAAAAGTGCTTGTGTCAAAAAGTAAAAACAAACAACAAACAGTTATTGCATTATACATTGACTAAAAAAGACATGCATAAAAAAATATATTCATTTACGTTTATTTGATAAAGTGGGGGATAAATTTGAAAATAAAATATATTCTCTCTACTTCTCCTTTTAGGGTCTAAAGGAGTAAGAAATTCTTACTTTTTTGGAAGTTTCCTCTTCATTAAAAAAAGTCACTCAAAAGCAAGCTAAAAACAAATAATAAACTTGCTTGTTTTACCCAACATTGGCTTATGTGTTACCATTCTATTTGATGTGTAAGTTACTAATACTTTTGAGAAGTGTTACCAAACAAGGCCGAAGGACCTTGCTCTACTTTTTACATTTGAAGTACTAGGACCTTGCTCGAACAACGTGACCGGAGAGCTTGGCTGATTAATGAGTGTCCGTTTTCCTATTTTTGTGAAAATGAAGGATAAGTTAATTAGGAATTGACTTTTCTTCTTATACTCCCATGTGCCTGTGTCATGACCAACTCAAGAGATTTTAACTAATCTCAGGGGTATTGTTGGTATTTGATGCATAACAAACTAACCGAAAAGTAAAGTGGACACTCATTTTGGGACGGACTAAGTACACCGAGGTGTGGATTAAGAAAGCACAGCGGTTTTCAACTGAAATAGATATAATTTCTGATCTTAGTCTGTCAATTTTCCTTTTAATCCAAAGAAGGAATATAAATTTGTCCATCTTACCTCCAATCTTCAGTTCTCTCAGCAACAAATTTGAAATGATGCGTGGAATATGTTCGTTTAATCTTTAGACTTCATGGAGTGAAGTTTATATTTGTAGGGTCTTTTCCGGAAGATGAAAGGCACATCAAATTGTGAAGGCTGTGGATCTAGCCTTCCTCTGAAAATGACAAAAAAAATAAAGGCTTCAACTCCCGGAGACCAGTTTCTATGTAAAACATGTGCTAGGGTGTGTATCACTTGCCTTAACTACTCTTTGAATTTTCTTTTATGTTAGGCATATAGTTTTTGTAGACTAAGAGGCCTGAATGTCGTGTATTTTATGATTACTTGTATCTGTGTTGCAGTTAACAAAATTGAAACATTATTGTGGAATATGCAAGAAGATATGGAATCACTCAGACAGCGGAAGTTGGGTGCGCTGTGATGGATGTAAAGTTTGGGTTCATGCAGAGTGTGACAAGATTTCCAGCAATCATTTTAAGGTCTGATTATCAAATTTATTTTCCATCTTAATGTTCTGATAAATCTGCATATAGTAGCGTGCATTGAAATTTGTGGTCCTTAATTAATTTATTTGTACTTTCAAGGATCTAGGAGGGACTGATTATTACTGCCCTTCTTGCAAAGCAAAGTTTAATTTTGATTTATCAGATTCAGAAAAAGCCCAGCCAAAAGTCAAGTAAGTCTTTGTCTTTGTAAATATGTAAACTGTTCTCTCCACTGTTAACGTATTTATCATTTTATGCTCCATTATTTCTTACACGGACTTTTGACTTTTGCAGTATATTTCTTCTGCTATGTATATCTAATAATCACTTGATTACAGATGGGGTAAAAACAGTAGCCAGTTGGTGCTTCCTAACAAGGTTACAGTTATCTGTTCAGGCGTTGAAGGCACATATTTTCCTAGCCTTCACTTGTACGTCCAAATCACTTAAGAAAATTAGTTTAAATTATTTGGTTTTTGCTGTGTAGGAACAATTTTTAATGAGTGTCTTTGGTTTTCCTTTCCTTCTTTAGAGTTGTATGCAAATGTGGGTCCTGTGGGACACAGAAGAAAGCACTCAGTGAATGGGAACGGCATACCGGTTCCAAATCAAGAAATTGGAGGGCTAGTATCAGAGTGAAAGATACCATGTTACCTCTTGAAGAATGGGTTTGTGCTCTTTTTCCTCTTCCTTCTCTCGTTATTAATATTTCTCTCTGTTTTGCCTATTGCCTTTATATGCTAATCTGTTTCAAGTTATAATTAACAATTAATCCAGATATCATTGCATTGATGGTAGAAGTAGCTAGTACCAAAGTTCAACTTTGATTATGGAAATTATATCGCTGAACTTCTAGTATAGTTTTGCTAAGTTTCATGACGAACTTTTCCCAGTGACATTGTTGAAATTTCAGCTTAAATATGAGCTGATAAATACAGCTAGAGCTGGCAAATGGGCCAATGGGCTTGGCCAAAAAACACAAGTATGCTTGTCGGGCCACTCTTTGTCAGCCAGGCCTTGTATTATTGGGCCGCGGCTCATTGTGCAAGCGCAGATCGCGGGATGGAGCCTAGGTTCAGGCCAAAACACCCACATGTTTGTTGGGTCACTTCTGCTGGCCAGGGCCTGGTTTTATCAGGCCAGATCAGTGATGTCCCACGTTTTCTCGCTCAGCTTTGTTTTTAACCACCATGCTCAAGTGGAAAACTAACCGAGTAGTTATGCTTGTACCTGTAAAACTTCTTGTGAAGTAGATTTACTTAATACAGTGCCGTTTTTTTATGTTGCAGATGCTGCAGCTAGCAGAGTTTCATGCCAATACTCTTGTTTCTGTTAAGCCTCCTAAACGGCCTTCTATTAAAGAACGAAAGCATAAATTGCTTGCTTTCTTGCAAGGTAGGTTTGACTTTTTAAGTGTATACCGTCAAAACTTAACAAGATGTTTTGCTTTACTTTATTGGACTAGTTTTGTTCGTGTGAATGATGACCACGTTCTTTGTTGTTTCCATGACAGAGAGATATGAACCAGTTTATGCCAAGTGGACGACAGAACGATGTGCTGTATGTAGATGGGTTGAAGATTGGGACTATAATAAAATTATTATTTGCAACAGGTTTTTTAGGAGTCCCTCTTTTTCACTGAATAGCAATTTTCTATTCACAATGCGACAACTCTTAATGAAAAGTATTATTAATTCTTTCAGATGTCAGATAGCTGTTCATCAAGAATGCTATGGGGCAAGAAATGTTAAAGATTTCACTTCATGGGTTTGCAAAGTGTGTGAGACACCTGATGTCAAGCGGGAGTGTTGTCTTTGTCCTGTTAAAGGTATGCTTCGTAGATGTAGTGGAAATTTATGACCCGAGTCCTTCACTTTAGTAGAGAGCTTGCAAATGGTCCAATAATACCGTGCTTGGGCTGTAGGCTTGAGCCCAAGCAGGCTTGGCCCTATTATGGCCCGTGGCCCGATATTACCGAGGCCATGCCAACAAAATGAGTCTATAAGCATACTTGCGTTTTTGGCCCGAGCCCCCGGCCCTTTGGCCCATTTGCCAGATACTACGATAGACCGGCTCTCTGTTCTCCAAAATGCCTACCCTCTCCTCATGTCATGCAAATGATCCTCTAATTCTTGTACTCTGAACAAATCTCTGAATTTTCGTTTTACAATCTTCCTCTGTTAAGAATAAACCAGAAGTTCTACTGGAGTGTTCTTTTGCCTTCACTAGTCAAATTTGTGACTTCATATGGGAATTTAGTTGCATACATGAAGCATATTGGGAATTCATTTTCAGTTTGCTACTCTATATGGTTTGTCTGACCTGATCTTGGTGGATTTTTTTTATTTTTTTTTGTCGTCTAGGGGGTGCTCTAAAGCCAACTGATGTTGAGACATTGTGGGTTCACGTTACATGTGCCTGGTTTCAACCTGAAGTTGCATTCGCAAGTGATGAAAAGATGGAGCCCGCTATTGGGATCTTAAGTATTCCATCAAATGCTTTTGTAAAGGTAGAATATCTTTGTTTTGTTTTGACTTTATTTTGGAGAGCCTCATTGTATTCTGTATCCTATAGAACCTTGTTTAGTTGTTTACGCGAAGTGATACAGAATGCGCACTATGTCTTCAATCATAGATCTAGCAGTCTCATTTTAGTATGTCGATTGAAGTGTCATATGTACTGTTTTAATCTAAATGGTGCCATGTTTTCGTGAACTGCAGATTTGTGTTATTTGTAAGCAAATTCATGGTTCTTGCACGCAATGCAGCAAGTGTTCTACGTATTACCATGCAATGTGTGCATCTAGGGCAGGATATCGGATGGAGGTAAGTAACATATTGGTCGTTAATGTACGTCTTTTGCACGGATTCAACAACACAACCCTCACTTATTTACAGCACGTTGTGTATAGTAGAAGCATTCTTCGCAAATGATTTATTCTGAAAACCTTTCCATCAACCGTGTACATGAAATTATTAGTTTCATCTAATTCTGTTCATGCCATCATATCATCTTTTGTTTTTGTTCCGTAATACTCGATCATTCCTTTTTTTTGGCGACATGCTGTTTAAGATTAACATATTAATTGTCATTCAAATTGCAGTTGCACTGCTTGGAGCAAAAGGGTAGGCAGATCACAAAAATGGTGTCGTATTGTGCATATCATAGGTACGCATCTTCATTCGGTTTATTTTTTGCTCTAACTTCACCATTCCCACCATCTATTGCGCATTCATGAATCTTCAAATTGGTATTCTAATTTTTGTGTTCACGGTTTTGTTTTAAATCCAGGGCTCCAAATCCGGATAATGTGTTGGTTATACAAAGTCCTTTAGGGGTTTTCTCAGCCAAAAGCCTTCTCCAGAATAAGAAAAAATCCGGCTCTAGACTAATTTCATCCGCTAGGAAAAAGTTTGAAGAGGTTTCTACTGTTGAAGTTAACGAGTCAGATCCATTCTCTGCCGCAAGGTGCCGCGTGTATAAAAGACCGGAGAATAACAAAAAGGTAGGTTACAGTGCAACTAATTAAAAATAAATGTAGTTATGTGAAACACATGCAAAGTATGGTTTTGATGCCATTTACCCTCGTGTGTGTGTGTATATATATATATAATATGGAATTCATTGTTTCCTCACTATTTTTTCCCCGGTTGTAGAGAATAGAAGAAGAAGCAGTTTCCCATCACGTGATGGGACCTCGCTGGCATCCTTTAAGTGAAATACGAAGTTTGAACATGTTCCGGGTAAATTTTGTTTGTTTCATATAAGAATCAAAAGAATAATCTAGAGGCGACGTTCTTCTCATTTCATTTCTTTCTCGGGATTTGCAGGTAGTGGAGGAGCCTAAAACTTTTTCGTCTTTCAGAGAGCGGCTTTATCATTTACAGGCAAATATTTATCCTTCTTTGCAGAAATCGATTGTCCTATGTATAGATTAAGTTTCTGACTACTGTCTTCTTATATACAACTTCAGAGAACAGAACACGATCGAGTGTGCTTCGGTAGATCTGGAATACACGGGTGGGGGCTCTTTGCTCGTAGGAATATTCAGGAAGGAGAAATGGTGCGTAAGCTATAAGTTAAAACTATTAACTATGAAAAATATTTTGTATATTTGGTGTAGTTGAAAAGGGCTAAACTCGAACCCTACCTGCAACTCTGCAAGAGGTGCGGGTTCGCCTGATCCGATCCAAACCTGAAGCCTGAACTCAAAAAATGCGGGTTGTAGTTCGGGTAGAGTTGCCAATTGGGTTTCGGACTGGGAGTGCAGTTTTCACTTTTCAGTACAAAATGAACATGTTGCCTGACCCGAAAACTGACTTGCTCTATTTTGTGTGACCCAAATCCACAAAAATGTGGGTCTAGATAGACTAGATTTGGATGGTTCGTTGGTGTATATCAAGAAGTGGAGTCTCTCTCTCTCTTTTTCTCATCTTGTCATTTTCCTGTCTTCAGGTTCTTGAATATCGTGGTGAACAGGTTAGAGGTAGTATTGCGGATCTGAGAGAGGCTCGCTACCGACTAGAAGGCAAAGACTGCTATGTGAGATAATTACTTGATTTTCTTCTTTACTTATAGTTTTTTTAACAAAGTTTAGGATTGTTTTTATTTTGGTGAGAGAACCTTCGGTGTTTGAAATGATAATAATCATTCTCTGTTTTCTTTTCCGGAGTCTCCTCTATTTAGTGCAAAGACACTTCACTATTGTTTTATTTGTTCTCATTCTTTACTTAACAGTTGTGTTGGCATGTTTTGGTGTGCAGCTGTTCAAGATAAGCGAAGAAGTCGTGGTGGATGCCACCGATAAAGGAAACATTGCACGCCTAATTAACCATTCGGTACGTGTTATGCACATCTTTCCTCTTTTCTACCTATGCATTCTAGTATCAATGAATTGCTTCTTTTCACAATAACAACACGAGGAACCCCATGAACTTTTAACATTTGGCAGCCGGGCACCATGCTGTTGGGGGCAAAAATGAGTAATAGTGCATTGCACCCAAAGTTACCTTGTTTTGAGTTGGGAGCAAAAACACCGTATAAACCCACCTTCCCTTCTGTCTCTCCATGCCCCTTCTCCGGCCAAAGATAGGCACTGAGAACAACAACCAGGCCAATGCCGGTGCCGGAAAAGGGAGAGGAGAGAAGAAAGGAGATGGATATTCACAGGAGTTGACTGATACTTACTGTCTGACTCGACCGTGTATAAATCTTGAGTATGTTTAATTGCCATGTGAGGCTTATTAGTAAATTGTACTCCCAAACTACCTAGTTTTGAGTTGGGGCGAAAAAACCCTAAAATCCCATCGTCCCTTCTCCGGCCAAGACTGACGGCAAAGACGAGAATATAGAGAAGATGGATTTTCATATCAGTTGACTGATACTCGTTTCACTGTGAAGTCTTTAGTTTCCTGTTCGCCATCCCGATTTCTACTTACTTGACTGTATATAAACCTTTTGATTTCAGTGTATGCCGAATTGCTACGCGAGGATTATGAGTGTAGGTGATGAACAAAGCAGAATCGTACTTATTGCCAAGACTAACGTCTCTGCCGGAGATGAGCTAACGTATTCTACTCTCCTATCAGTCTTTCACTGGCTCATTCCCATTTTAATATTCTATTGACCCTTAATGCGATGTTTTTAACAAATTTTCAGGTATGATTACTTGTTCGACCCGGATGAACCCGACGAATTCAAAGTGCCTTGCATGTGTAAAGCTCCGAACTGCCGGAAGTTCATGAACTAGAACAGCTTTTCTGCTCAATCTCAACCATTTGTTTATCTCTGCAAAGAGTACTAACCAATCTCTCACAGTTCCTACACTGAATCTGTAATTTTTGGTAGAGGAAAAGTGTATCTTGTTTTCTTTGTTCTTTGTTTTTTCTTCTTTTGACAAAACTTTTAAGCTTAATAATAAAAAGAAAGCTAGTAGGCAGGTTGTTGCTTCACTTCAAGTATTGTAAATTTGTTGATACATTTTGATCATTTTTTCAATCAAAGCTAACACATTTTGTATCATCAAGATTGCCCCAAATGAATGGAAAAATAAAATTATTGACATAAAAGAAAATGATGTTTCATTTTGATTCCTCGACTACTTATTTTATTCTGAATCGCTATTCAATTTGGTCTCTAAACTATCCATGTAGTTTCGTTTTTGGTTAAAACTGTGCTATTTTATTTTTAATTGGTCCAATCCGTATCTCAGCGTCACATTAGGCTGACGTGTCAATATTTAGGGGACAATTTTTGAGGACATGGCGACTATGTGCCAAGTATACATGGTTTCATTCGTGAATTTACTAACACAGGTGTCACGTGGTTATCACATCGACAAAACATTTGGTGTCAACCTAATTTGTCGGCACCATTATAAATTAGACTAATTTGAAACAAAATAACATGTTAGGGACCAAATTGGAACAATACTCAAATTGGGTTCCATTTCAAAACAAAATGAATAGTTATGGAACCAAAAATAAACATTTTCTAACAAAAAAGCTTCACTTTTCATTTTCTGCACACAAATACCACCAACCTCAAATTTTTGTTTTCATTCCCATTTCAAATACACCAATACACAACATCAGAGCATGTGAAACTTCTTTTTGATCTCAAGTTTCTATAGATCAATCTTATAGTAGGTTTTATAGTGTATCGTATCACAGAATTTGAAAGCAAAGCATAAAGCACTTACCGAACATGGAGAACATTAGGGCAAATCGTTTCCGAGAACTCATCTCTGAGGGGCAAAAGGCGAATTAGCTTTTATTTCATTGCTGAGAATGATGAAACAACAGAAACACAGGAAATGCTAAAATAACTGAATGAGAAAGGAATTTAAAGATAAAGAAAATTGTCTCAATGTGTACTTTCAGGAGAATGATGTATCCGACTTAAAACAACCGACTCTGACTCATTTGACTCAGGCTTCAAAGCCTTGGAGGAACCATCTGAATAACATAAGGAATCAGTCATACCATCACCTAAGCTCATCGGACTTTCCTCTGAAGGATCGCCATTGGTCTTAGCTCCGTTGATAATGGAATCACTATTTGGAGCTGAGAAGCAATCCTTGTCAGCAGCAGCATCTGAGTTCGCTAACTCAGAGGCGATCTCATCTTTTTTCTCAAAATTGGATATAGGTAATGGCTCCTCCTCTGGGTTCTCGTGGTTCTCGGCATCAGTTGGTGTTTCCAACTTCACTGGAGAAGGGGTCAAAATGTGCTCCTGCACCTCCAGATCAGAAATTGGAACTAGCTCCTCCGGTTCCTCCTTAACAGCTTCCGTTGGACCTGGCACAGCTTCCGTTGGACCTGACACAGCTTCTGATTTTTGTTGATCAGAAGTTGAAACCAATGCATCTGTCATTTCCTCGTTGGAAGCCAACACTTGCTCGTCCGTTTTTTCCTCCTTGTGGTTTGGGATTTTATCGTCCTCTTTCTCTAGATTGGTTGCGGTGATGACATCAAGTACCTTCCCGCTAACTGGCATGCCTTTTGACTCTAGGCGCTGCTTCTTATAAAGGTCCATGGCTCTCTGCAAGAAGGATAAAAATAATTAGTAAAGAAAGAATCAAAATATACAGTATTTTTAATGTCATAACCATCAAACTTTATGCTCTATGAAAAAATCCCCAGACAAAGCCTCTTTATAGATTTTGACACTAGGATTGGAAAAGCTTTTTAGGCTTCATATACTTTACGTTACGGAACTAGATGGATATCCTAATCTCTGACCGAATAAGGAATGCTGGTCAACAACTCCTCATATGGAAGCCCCGACCACATCCAAAGCTAGGAATTCCCAAAAGTATATATGACAAAGGGAAATTTAGCATATATTCAAGATCAGAATAAATAATGCATAAAAAATATATATCAGAATAATGATATGCGCATAGTTAGCATTAACTCTATTAATAGTACTAAGGAGCATAAAAAATGCTAAAACAATTAGCCTCTATTATACTTTCTTCGAATCAACCAGAATGGGAAAACAGTCTGGTCATTGTTCTCAAGCAAAATTTTCCAATTTGGAAAATTACTAAAAGTGTGTACACTCAGATGTAGCAAGGGTTTTGTGGAATCAATCAACATGACAAAAGTACCTTAAAAACAAGGTCCTTGGTGTTGGGGAAAAGCGAAGGGTTCTGTAGTGCAAGGGAGATTTTCAATCTTGGTCTTTCACCACCCTGTCACCAAATAATAGAAAATTTAATTAATATTATAAAAAAGGCAATTCCAGATATGTAAAGGAGGGAAAAGAGAGAATTCTGATTGAGATTTTATACCTCCAGATTAACAGATACGGTAACGTCTTCAACAATAGTTCCTTCCTCTTCTGGATCCAGTAACTTCATACATTTGCTATACAATTCTGGGTATGCAAGGTCTCCCGATATGTCAAGCTTAGAAAGATAAGCGCAAGAAAGCTGAGCAACATCATTATAACTCCGTCTTTTAGAAGGGCCGGGCATCTCCTTGCTGACAGCTTTAGGTTGGGATTGATAATTTTTTATTCCAGAGGTAATACCGGACATTGTTTCAGCCTCTTTAGCATGAACGCCAACATGGTTACGCTCATGCTGAGACTTTTGCCCGATCTGGCCGGTTGAGAATTCATCATCCATGGCATGCACTGGATAGTCTTCTTTCTGGGAAGAGGAGGGTAGGTCCTTGTTCACATCACCATTTTGCCCTTTCCACATCTCTGCACTAGTTTCCCAGCTCCTTCTATTCATAGGATGCCTGTTCTGGTCCCAGTCAGGAGCCCCATACATGTGAGGTTCCTCCCTAAAAACACCATTGTTCCCATCCCATCCATGCAAGTGAGAGGGACCTGAACCATCCATCATATTCTGCCAACCAAGTGGTCGTAGATGACCAGAAAACCTGTCAGCATCAGGGATATGATAAGGAATCCCAGCATGATTCATTTCCATTGGCCTAACACCAAATAGAGGAGGAGATGGAAACTGTGGCATCATTGCTTGAAATCCTCCATGAGGCGGCCCATGTTGGAAAGGCATGAACCCATTTGGCATAGGTGAAGACCAACTTGGAACACCCCTCCAGGCATTTCCGTGCCCTCTTGCCGAATTGTGATCACCACTCCGTTTGTAGCGAGCACTTGAGTTAAATCTACTATCATCTTCTAATGAACCCATGTAGGACGGACTGTCAACACCAGCCCTAAAACCAGGCAGAGGAGGAATCGAAGAAGAATTGTTCTGACTGTTTCTACCGTAAAATGATGAATCTGCTTGAGAGGAGTCATCTCCCAAAGGCTTCTCCAAAGGTAAGTCCCGACTTGATCTGTCCTCTGTGGCAAAAGTATCTCTTGCGTCGATGGAGGAACCATTCCTCCGGGCAGTTTCTTCAACATCAAGATTCCGCCTAACACCAGATCTGTTCATGTATCTGCGCTCAACACTATTTGATGAAGGCGATCTTTCCACTAAAGCCATTGGCGAAGCCTTGGAACCAGCAGATCTTTCAGCTGACAACTCTCCAAGATGGCCATCCTCCATTTTGTTAGGTTTGTCCGTGGATCTGTATTTGGAACTTCTCTCTGGCACTCCAGAAAAGCCAACTACCTCTCTTGAAGAAACTGCTTTAGACCTTTGTTCTGACACTGAATCTCTGTATTTAGATTCCTCTGATTTATAATTCCTGTATGTAACAAGACAAATATTAGGAGAGCTACGGTATCAACCAAAAGAATTTCTAATAAACATAAAAATGACAAAGTTATAGTCAGCTTGGATGCTACTATATTCATATAAAGCAACCCATATACTAGACATATATGTCATTAGAACAGAACTTATCGTACTCCAGAGAGAAGCATATAACAGTATTACGGCAGACAACATTTCAGAATAAACACAGTACTATTAAATACTGGATTTGGGAGATAAGACTACCTATAAGGTAACATATCGACTTAATACCCAACCGCTTTGAGATAGAATGATAATTACCTATGTTCATCTATGCTAACATGTGAATTGGGATTCGGGGAAATCTTCCTCCTGTTACTAGCAGAGTCTGCATGGACTTGACGTGACTGAGACCTTCCCCGATCAGCTTCTGATTCAACTCTACTGCTGCTCAAAGGTTTCTTTTCCATGTCAGAATAGTGACCTCTGGTAGCTCTGGCCTTAGAATCATTATAATCATCACGATCATCCGGCGATCTTTTCCTTCCACGGCTATCTTTGTATCTAGCACTTCGATCATCATGGTCATAATCTCGCTCTCTGTCACGGTCCGCTTCTAGGTCTCTGTCCCGGTTACGTTCACGATCTCGATCTCGGCCTCGGCTTCGTTCTTTGTCTCTTTCTCTGTCTCTGTCCCAGTCCTGATCCCGATCCCAGTCACGATCATAATCACGGTCGCGGTCATGGTCACGGTCACGATTGCGGTCTCTTTCTCTTTCTCGATCGCGTTCACTTTCACGCTCATGGTCGTGGTAGCGATCACGGACGCGGTCACGGGTAGGGTCCAAGTCACGCTCACGATCATTCTCTTGCTCGCGGTCCTGGTCCAAAGGCTTTGATTTCTTTTGTCGATTTTCTGCTATATCTTTATCATCTCTTAAATGTTTGTCATCAGACCTGCTGCTAGTATGATCTTTTGCAGGGCGTTCATCTCTCTGCTTGTCATCTCGATGTTTGTTGTCCCAATTAAAGTCTTCACGATATTTATCTCTATATCTATCATCCTTGTGCTTCTCATCCTTCTGTTTTCCATCCTTGGAAATATCATCCTTCGAAGACAATCTTCTGTTGTCTATGGTATCTCCAACATTATCTAAATGCTTATCTCCATCACCAGAACCATCTCCCTTCCTCCTATTTCGTTTTTCAAGATGGTTCTCTGGTTCAATATCCACTGCATTTGGTTCTGCAAAAAGAGATTAATCAAGATGTAAACTAGAGCTCTAAACCATTAGAAGAGCGAACAACGATAACTGCATGAGAATGGCAATCACAAATAAGCATTCACTGCAATTGGTGCATAAATTACTGAAGCCCTTAGTGTGTGTGTGTGTGCATCCCAACATTACATACAGAAAACTTACTTACTTTTCGCGGTCATTGTAACTCTATTCGAACTTCACTCTTCATATGAACAATAGTACCGACAATCCAGCAGAACCAATATGTACATCCCATTATATTGAAGTTTTATATTTACATCAAATCAACTGGGTTCATATTCCATAATTCATTTCCACAATTCTATCCAAGACCCTCTAACACTACCAACATACTTTTGAGGATAAATGCACTTTTATGCAATAGGATTGTACCAAACTGGAAACACCCTCTAATCTATAGATATTTAAAGCTTAGCAGCAGCAAATAAGTTACTGTTCCAATGCATTTATATGCCAAAGTATAAAAAACACCATAATATAAACAAGGATATGTTATGCTCTCAGATTAACATTTTAGATATGTGACTGCTTTTACTTCCCAAAAACAACTTAAATTAAAGCATAAGAGTATCATGTGGGTTGCCAAGCAGAATTTCAATGGTAGGCAGAGAATATACATAATTGAGCAAGTCAATGACTCAATGCACAACTAAAAAAACAGATAACATTCTGAAAATTCTGCTGCTTACTGCAACCTTCCATCTACCCACACAAAAGAAGAAGGTAATCATAGACCTCCATATCAATATTATTTACTATGAAGATCAGAAAGCACACATGTCAAGAAAACCTATGACAATTTCACACCTTAGAGAAAAGACAATCATACTTCACCTAGCAGTCACATGAATTTTTTCCTGGTAAGTAAAAAGGATCACTTTGACTGTTGGTGAATAACTTACCAAACAATACACGAACCTTATTTTAACATGTAAGTAACATCTACATAACGGAACAGGTATGCTGAGTGAACCAACCCTATTTTTCAACATCGAATATGAACATGTGACCATACATCCTTTGTGTGGAAGCCGCCTATATATTAATTTACCTTAAAAAGAGACGGGGTGGCTTCCACACCAAGGATGACCATCCATCACTAAAATGCACTCCCTCCCTCCCAAAATGAGTGTCCACTTTCAATTTTTCCAATTATACGTATAATTAGTGGTTAATTTTTGCTCATGTGCCCACATGGCTCTATTGTAATAAACTCAAGTGGTTCTAATCAACTTATACTAGGAAAGTTATTGGCAATTCATACATAGCTAACTTACTAAAATGATAAGTACACACTCGTTTAGGAATGAAAAATATTGAGAAAGTGGGCAATCATTTTGGGAGGGAGTGAATTATAACTAGTTAACGTGAAATAAGGTAGCCAAATGAGTATATGTACCCAAAAGTCCACACTTGAAACTTGAAACTTGAAATGCAAATGCATAAAAGTATGTTTCCAACAATATCAAGATTGATAAACTACATAAATACTTAACATGAACAACTTACAGCAACAATAAAGTAGGCATATGAGGTTCTCATTGTCCTATCAAAATATACCATAAAACTTTCCTTCTAACTTCTCAACATACAAATCTAACCTTTTCAGTTTCCAGTATCTAAATTCCATACATACTTGGCTTGGTTAAGCAAAGTCATCATTATATCAGTTCTATGCAGCTTCAAGAAACCATCTTTTCAAAACAAGCAATGTCATAAAGACCAAGTATTTTGTTTCATAACTAAATCTCAACTAAAAAAAAAACAAAAAGTTGCGAATTTTACAATATCAGGAATGTGTTTTAGAGACTGGAACTTCAATGCATACAGAAAAATAGTCTTCCCCAACAAATAATACAATAAGAGTTTTAAGTTTTAACACAAGATACATAATACAAAAAAGAGTTTATTACACCACACTCAATGAAAACCAGTATCACACGGCATAACAACGAACAAATGTACACACATATAGTTAACTTATACATGCACAGATACTTACAGGAACACCTGTGTTCAAGTCAATGTATTTCACTTGACCAACAATACAATCAGTTACCTTACCAGTAATTTCCTTCAATTGCTTCGCCAGTGGCCGCTCCTCTTCATTGACCACCACTTTGTCACTCTTCCCTTCTTTCCCCTTCCTCTCCCTCTCTCCTCCACTCTCTCTATCCTTCCGGCTCGACTCCCTGTGCTTCCCCTCACTCTCCTCCTTCCTCTTACTCTTGGATTCACTCGAAATCTTCGACTTCCTCGAGCCCTCGCCGCGATCCTCCTCGCCTCCATTCCACCTATCACTCACTCCATCATCCACGGCCCGCTCCTTCCGCCGCTTCGAGGAGCCATACTCCTCCGAATACTCTCCATTACCAGTACCGTACGCGTCCTTCGCATCCTTGGAATCGAGCTTCCTCTTATCCGCCGACGAATCCTTCGAGACCCTAATGCTACTCTTCAAGCTCGAATCTTTCTCCGAGTCCGAGTAATCCCTAGCATCTCTCGAACTGTGCTTGCTCGATTTGTGCCGTGAACTCCTCGGCATCGCCGTATATCACCCCCAACACTCAAATCGGATACTCAAAACCCTGAATCCCAATCAGCAAACGCGAATTGAGTACTTGAATCGGGAAATCTGAACCCTAATTTCAAAATTTTGCACTGGAACCGGATAGCGAAACCCTAAAAATCGGAGCTTTTGTGAGACGAGCACGAACTGTACAGGGCGTGAACGGAGGAAACAGTGCCGGAGACGGCGAGATCGCCGGAGAAGAGAGTGAGTGAGTGCGAGATTGGGATCGGAGATTGGTGAAAATTACGAGAGAGCCCGAGAGAGAATAGGGGTTGTTTGGGGGATAAATGTGGAAATAGAAAATGGTGTAGAGATTTTTTGTTTTTGCTTATTGAGGTTAATGAGACTCGGAGGAGACTTGGCCACGTGGCGATAAATTGGGATTTGGGACGGTATTGCCCTTGAGAGTTCGAGGTTATTGCGGTAGTGCCCGGGCGGTGGTGCTTTTGATTAGTGTAATCATGAACTGCTTATTGGCTGTGTGGTGTGATTCAACGAGAGGGTGACACGTAGGCAGAGGGTGTAGGTGAAGTGTCTTTGACGGTTGATATTGGTCGTATCGTTGACTTTATAGTTCTAAAAGTGGACCCTAATCTTTGATGCATGAAATTTTAGAAAGTAATTTGACCATTTTTTTAATTGTTAAGTTCATTTTTCGCAAAGTCATTTCAATTTAAAAACAAGAATTATCAATATTTATCTTAGGCGTGTTAAGTCGTTGGACTTTAAAAGCGTCAGTTTACTTCACACTGTCAGAAAAATGACCAAATTATATAATGCAATATGTTGATGATGTAGATAGAGTATTACCACTGTGCTCCCCAGTCCCCAAGCCAATTGTTGTGCGTTCGATAAGAAGATGACCGTGATTCTCAAATGTAAGTTGTGTGATGATGTGAGATAACTCTCTTTTTGCCATTAAATTGCACAAAAGTACATCTTTACTTTACAATATTGTGAGACAACCTTTCTCCCGTACTCTATTTTTTCTTCAGGTTCTATTTTTATATTTTTTTTAAAAAAAGTTGAGCTACACAACAGGAGTAGCTCTCCCCTTTTAACCCAAAACCCCACCCCACCCGACGCAATGAGATTCGAACCACGACCTCCTATGTGGAGATGTGTGTCTTGACCATTGCGCCACCCCCTATGAGGCTTCAGGTTCTATTTGCTCAGTTATCATAACTTTTTTCCTACGTAACAAGTAATTCTTTTGAGTCAACAACTAGCATAGATTCAGGAAAATAACAAACCAAGACATCTCTAGAAACCAAATGATCACAATCATTCGAGATAAATTTTCTTACACCCACAAGCGGGTGAATAAGAAAATAACAGCTAGATACATGTAGATTAGAACGAAATTGAGCCGTAAATCTACAACTTTATTATCCCTCTCGTCCACAAGCAAAACATTATCAAACGTGTCAAGTTATTACACAGGCATAAGTATGTTTAATTAATATATTAAATAGATAAAATCCAACTGTTCAATTTCAATCTGACGACGCACATTCTCATCAAGACAACTGTAGCTACGGCATTGGTGACGTGGCAGCACCCGAGAGCATCACCGTATCGCAATCCACGGCCAGAAACCGTAGAGAATGAAAAAAGGTCCTGTGAAATCGGATTCAGATATTTTGCGCGGACGTAGACTCGCGAAACGCCCATGGCGAGACGCTTCAAGCTCACTTCGTCACGCAACTCTCACACGCTCTCTCTCGCTCCTCTCTCCACTCTCTGATCTATATATATGCTCGCGCCACCACGCAGAAACTTCCATTTCTCTCCTCTCTCTCGCTCCTCAATTTCCTTCCGTTTCTCTCATTCTGGTGAGTCTCTGAATTTTGTTCTCCGATCGTAATTCTGTTTGGTTGCCGAGAGACTGGTGGAACATAGGAATTGAATTTGTATTTTTGAATTTTCACAGCTGAGATTAGAGATTTCGAGTTTCTTTTCTGCTTGTGTCCGAAGAAATGTGATTTGTATGTTTGAATTTACAAAGCTGAGATTAGAGATTTCGAGTTTGTTTTCAGCTTGTGTGCGAAGAAATGTGATTTGTATGATTGAATCTTTAAGGCAGAGATTAGAGAATTCAAGTTTCTGTTCTGTTTGAGTACGTAGTTTTTTTCTGAAATGGTTTGATTTTTCCGTTTTTAGGTGTTTGATTAGTTTTGTAGAAGCTAATTTGACAATTTCCTTCCGTTTCTCTCATTGTGAGTCTCTAAATTCTCTGATCTTCACTGTTTGATTGCCGAGGACGTGTGCAATACATAGATTGTATTTGTATGTTTGAATTTTCAAAGCTGAGATAAGATATTTCGAGTTTGTTTTCAGCTTGTGTGCGAAGAAATGTGATTTGTATGTTTGGATCTTCAGAACAGAGATTAGAGAATTCGAGTTTCTGTTTAGTTTGTGTACTTAGTTTTGTCTGAAATGGTTTGATTTTTTTTCGTTTTTAGGTGTTTAATTAGTTTTGTAGAAGCTAATTTGACAATTTTCTTCTGTTTCTCTCATTGTGATATATTCTCTGATCTCCAGTGTTTGATTGCCGAGGAAGTGTTGAATACAGAAGTTGAATTTGTATGTTTGAATTGCAAAGCTGAGATTAGAGGTTTTGAGTTTATATTCAGCTTGTGTACGTAGTTTTTCTTGATATGTGTAGTTGTTACAAGCTTGAAACCTTCGATTTTGTTCCGACCATCTCTGTTTGGTTGTCGAGAAATGGTTGGAAAATGGAAATTAGAGGTGTAAGTTTGAATCTTCAAAGCTGAAATGAGAGAATTCGAGTTTCTATTTAGCTTGTGTACATAGTCTTGTGTGACACGTTTGATTTTTAGTTTTTAGGTGTTTAATTAGTTTAGTAGAGTCTAATTTGACAATCTCCTTCCACATCCCGAGCAAGCTAATAAAGTTCACTGTTGTTATTCTCGTTGTTCAGAGCTGTTATTGATGGCATTCTGTGGGGTTCGGCTGAATCCCACTAGCCTGGAATGCATTGAAGTAGGGAATTTTAGTAAAAATTTGTCGACAAGACTGGTTAGGCCTGGGTGTTCACCTTTTATTTGGAAATCCTCCTCTTCAGTTCGGAAACAATGTATTGGAGTGCAGTGTTCATCCTTGAGAAAAGCAACATCTCCTATGGAATCGGAGGAGAATGCTCAGATAGGTGCATCAGTTCCTTTGGAAGATGAATTGGCTCATGTGATAAGGTTCAAGATGTCAGATTTTAAGATACTTGACCGTGTTAGTGCTGGCCTTGGTGGACGGGTATGAAGATATATTGCAATTATTGTGGCTGGAATGGGTTGAATTAATTGTGGCCTAATTGTTTGGAGCTTTGTGCCTTTGTTGTAGGCGGATGAGGTAGTTTATGAAGCCATAGTGAAGGATTCTAATAGGTCAGTTTTGCTCGTCTTTGTGTGATGTCATCTTAGAAAGTGATATGAACTTACGCTTTGGTCTTGTGGGATTGCAGTCCTTTGTATAATACAAAAGTTGTGCTTCGCCAACTTACTAGTGCTCAAGCAAAGCGTAGAGGGATGCGGGCAATAGAGGTTTGTAAAATCTGTTCATTGGATTTGGTAATTATTTATTTATTTATTATTATTATAATAAATGTTTTGCTATAAAATTTCTATTGTTGATACGTTTTTCAGGTGTTGAAGAAGCTTGTTCGTCGCAAAATTATGTATCATTCTTACTCGATGCAAGTTCATGGATATGTCTCTTCGCCTTCGAATGTTCATGGTTCATTTACCGTTGTTCATGGGGTAAGTTCTTCTCTACGTAAGAATCAAGATTGGTTGTTTTAGGCTTTTAGCCTATCTTTGTTGCTATCATAAACATGACATGGCTTGGCACGGCTCTTATAGTCTTATTGGATTTAAATCTCTATTCACATCTCCATTATTGTTTCTCAAGATGTCTCTTTTTGCATGAGAATGTCTTAGCCTTTCCAATCTCTAATCATTTTTTTCTCTAAGATTTCCCACGTTAGGGGTTGCTATCGGATATTCTATGCAAGAACTTAGCAACAGAACCAGACACATTGAAGTATCTTTTCTTACTACTGTTGCAGTATCATGGCAGTTTTTCTTTAAGACATTGGCTCCAGCAGTCGGACTGGCTTCCAACCTTAGAAGCTACTCTTGCGTTGGATGAAGAATCTGCTAGAAGGGTAGGAGATGACACAGTTGGTGGACCTGCAGTTTCTCGACAACTGCGACTTATTCGAATATTAATGAGGGATCTCTTGATTGGAGTATGTTAAACTTTTTTTTACATGAATAATAGTATTTTTTGTTATGTGGTTATGATGGACTTATCATGGACTGATTTATCTATTTTAGGTGAACTATTTGCACAGCCATGGACTAGCTCACACAGAGTTGAGACTGGAGAATTTGCATATTAGTCCAGTGGACAGGCATATTAAGGTAAGTACCAGCTTTTGCTATACGTTAATGTTGCTTTTGGACTCTTGAATTTGATTTGAAATTCACGATTTGGATGTTGCATCTCAAATATAATGTTTGGGAAATCATATAATTTCACATGACAAGGTAAGAGTTGTCATTTGAAATCTCACATTGTAGGCATGTTTTGAATCCTATTAGATTTGAGCCAAATCCAAATCCAAATTCTTTGTCCATCCGAATGTTGTATTTAGCTCAAATTCAGAATTCCAATCAAATACAAGAATCCAAAGGGACCAACAGAATATGGGACTTCTTGATTGTTCAACTTTGTAGCAATTACATATGATATTGATGGGTTATCAGAACACCTAGAAAACCTAATACGAACACAAGGAACTTCAATTTATAAAGTCGTGTATGGACCATTCTTCTAATATGGTGATTTGACTGATTTCTGATGGCAATACTGTAAAGATATTGGTTTAAGGGTTCAATTGATTAAAAGATATTTTCAAATTAAGCCAGCTGGGACTTATGTGTTTCTTCACGTTAGATGAAGTAGTTTAATTTCCATTTCTTCTTTTAGGTAGGTATACTGGGAAATGCTGCTGATTTTTATGAGGATGGTTCAAACAATAGCCCAGTGGACAACATGGATAGACGGCAAATGATGATTGCATTTGATATGAGGTATGATGTGGATAAAAGCTTTTGGAACTGATCTCATGTTCGAATTGCTGGAAAAAATAACTTTCTGAACTGCATTCTGTTTTATGCATTGCAAAGATGTGTTGGCTTCATAATGGCCAAGATGGTGTTGAGAGAACTCATGGATCCTGTCATCTTCACAAAGTTCAAATCATTCCTCATGAAGGTATAACACTCTTATACCTGGATGCGTCCGTTTCAAAAACTTGGTGGTTCACTTGTCTTCATATCAGCCTGACTTGATATAAAAGGTGTTTTATTTGGTTGACTGGTCATACGTTTCCATTGTCCCAGTTATCGGAAATTGCCTATAGTAAGGCAATAATGGTCCTACTCCCTAGGTCACTTCATATTTATGCGGCACCCCTACATTTACTTTTTAGAGCACTAAGGATATCATCCACCATATTCTGAGTGCATAACTATAAATGTCCATCAATATGTTCATGAAACTGAACTTAGAGAAGTATTTTAGTTAGAGTCACGATAAAAAATTTCCTATTCTGTGAATGTGCAGGGAAATGACCCTTCATGCTTGCGTGAATTTATGTTGCAAATCCTCAGTAGAAATTCCCCATCTGGAAATGCTGGATTGCAAGTAAGTATCAGAATCACGGACCATGCTTTTCTTTTCCTTTTTTTTTTGCACGCGTGCACGAAGCTATACTAATTTATTATGTTTCTTGAAGATACTTGACAGGAACTGGGGTGCAGGTTGGCACCTTCTGTCCTTATTGCTTGCAACAAAACCTTCTGAAAGAATAAGGTATAATATATACTTGAAAATTTCGGCTTTCAAAATTAGTTGAAAAATTCCTCACATCAACCACAAAATGCTCCTCATTGTTTATAACGTATTTCTTATTAACCTTCCCAACTGCTCCACAGGTGTTTGGATGCACTTAGACACCCGTTTCTTTGCGGACCGAGATGGCGAGTAGCCCCATCCATGGATATAATCAGATGGGGTCTCGGCTCAACTGCATTGCGCATAACAGAGGAATACATCTATGGTCTGCCTCAGGTATGCATATGGGTCCCTTATTTTTATAAATCAAGCTTTTGTTTCCAACCCATTTATTCATTCACTGTGAGTTCATTGGGTAGGGAATTTCAACGTTCTCATTGTTTGGGCTTAGGCTTACGTTCTTTATTTTCTGTCTTTATATATACATATGAGGGGAAAAAGAATGAGTCTTGAATTTTTTTTGCTTAGGCTATAACCTAAACCAATGAAAATTCAACACCTCATTAACCATCACCCATACTCACCTCAGTTCATGCCCCATTGGATCCAAGTAGTTTTTTTGGGCGTCACCACATTGGTTGCCAAATAATCCAGATTTGAGCCAGGGAGGACCGCGAGGGCAGCAAAGCTTACTAGCATTGCTACATTCCCGGTGACTTAAACTCGAGACCCATGTTGAACTAGAACAGCCCCTTCCAGTTGAGGTGTTTTAATTCTATTGGTGGCTTACTCTGAAGTCTTTACCTTTTGGCTTATATATATAGAGAGAGAGAGAGAAAGAGAGAGAGAGATAGTTGTCTTATTTTCCTTCATTTCTACATTCAACTGGCACACTTTGTGATTGCATCCTAGTTCACCACATTGGTTGCCTAATAATCTGGATTCGAGTTGGGGTGGGTTACAAAGGCGGCAAAACTCTTCATACTGTGTTTTAATGAGCTGCATTCTGAAGCTCTCTCTCTATTTATACACACACACACACACATAGAGAGAGAGAGAGAGGGAGAGAGAGAGTTTAGTTATGTCTTGTTAATACATTTCTTCCTGTATCGGGCACACTTTGTGATTGCATAAGGTTAATCGTGATGATGGGATGCTGAGTTGTATTACTTGCTGTGTTTCACAGCGTAGTAGACTCGCACACTTCATAGAATTAATGGAGACGCTGAATCCCTATTCAAGGCCAAAGGTAATCAATCATCTTCGTTCTTTATTTTTCATATGGACACCTACAGTATATATAGTTCTCACTATTGACATGAATGCGCAGAATTGGCTGCATTTGTTGCCGGGAAAATGGCGCCTAATTTACTCCACAGGCAGACACATCGGACTAACCCTCCGCCAGCCTCCAGCTCGAGCCCTCATTGGCGAAGTCCAGTTAACCGTCTCAAGACCTTCCAAGTCAAATACCAACCCCTCATTCACCTCCGATGTTGGCTTCACCGTCATGATCGGCCCAGACTGGCCCCACAGCAAGGAAGGCAAAACCGGAGGATTGCAAGTAACTTCAGTCTTCAGATTAACAGCCGGGAGGCGGCTCTATCTCAAGGAAGAACAAGAACACACAAACAAAAACCTATTCTTGGGCGAGGCGAGCACATTAGATTCTTTAGTTCGGAAATTCAAGGGAAGGAAATGGAAGAAGGCAATACCGTATAAGGAGTTCCCGTCAAGCCTTCCGGTGGCAAAGCTCATGACAAACGACATTGAGGTGACAATGAGTCTGAGCGACCCGTTGAATCGAAACGTCGAGACTGCGAAAAATGTAGTTCACGAGGTGAGGACTCAGATACCGCCCGAGATGTTTGATTTGTCGAAACTTGTGTGTGGAACATATGTGGACTCTAGGCCTCTGGTTCTTAGGGGAGTGAATGGGTCAGCTCTGTTGTTTACAAGGTCTTGTGGAGATGATATGTAGATAATTTTAAGTGAAAATAAAGTTCTTGTTGTGCATAGCATTAGCATATCACATATTTATACATGTTTTTTTTGTTTCTCAAAATGAGAGAGTAATAATGAAAGAGTTGTGAGAGACTCGACCAGTGGCAAAAGGTCAGGTTGGGTTCGGGTACTGAACTCAACCCTATAGTATTTCCAGGTTGAGTGTTAGACATAAAACACATTTTTTTTTTGCAGATATATGCATCCGAAAATTTTACAGTATGGCCTGAACTGAACACAATTTCCAGGTTCATAAATACAGACCCGGACTCTGACAAATCGGGTTGAGTTTTGGATACCCAGCAGGCCGGGTCCGGAATCGAGATTAAATTGACTCATTTAATATAATACTAACCAAATATCCAACCCGAGATTCACAAAGACCAGCCCGAATTTTTGGGATTTTCAATTGAACAATAAAGGGTTCTAAGTCACAAAACAAGAAAATACATAAACGGTGATGATAAAATCATTATGACAGACTAGAATTGCCTTTAAAAGCGTATATATATGTCATCCTACAGGCTATGCATTCTCAAAACTGTATACAAAATTCTTCAAGACCATAGTAATCCATCCACAACATGAATCCGAACATTGGCTCCATTGGAACAGTCAAGTCCCGATAGAGGAATACAACAACTAAACAATCTTTACCATTAAAATCATAGGACGGCCTGATTGTGGATTAACGGCTTTGATTAAATCAGTCCTTGACGCTGGAGATCGGTAAATGTCTTTTTGTTGTAGATGTTACCCTCCCTGTCCTCATACTCTTCCTCCAGATCCGGGCGCCACTTGTTGACTCCTTGTCGGGCTTGTATTTTCTCCCACAGTTTTTTCGCTTCCTGCAAACACAATGTTCGGACAATATATTAGTCGCGTGAAAACACCTAGTGGAAGGTATGCGACCAAATGTATCATCGTCGCTAGATGAAAACCAACATAACCATCCACTTCAAGAACTGAAATAAGGTAGTGTCGTGCCCGTCCCTAGTGGAAAAGGTTAGGGACGACAAAAAGTAGCAAAATATGAGTGCGGGAGTTTGTTGGCCCGTGGCCCGAATTGCCAGGTCTACATTTCCTCATTCTAGGAGAGGCATGTGTAATGAATGCAACTGAAGACACGAGTGGCAAAATTATTTTCTTCATATTCCGAAAAAATGTAAATCATTTCTGTAACATATCCTTATTCTAGGAGTGGCATGTGTAATTAATGCAAATGGAGCCGTATGTAGTATAAACTAGAACAACTCAGCAAATAAACTACATGCAAAATTAAGTAGCACTCGAGTTTCTAACCAGATTAACACATTTGATGTATGAAAAAAAAACTATCAAATGGCATAAGTTATGCAACACGAGAATTTGGAGCATTTCGGGGCACAGAAGTTTGAAAAGTTTACCTCAATTGATGTGATTTCATTAAAGTTCTTTGTGTTTGGAATACCCAGGCACCGCATACCATGCTGATGGCGCCATTCCTTGAAATGCCGCTCAAAAGCCCTACGTCCCCAGTAACTATGGTTCCCACAGATCTCACACTTGAATTCCTGATTTGAAGTTCAAAAGCAATGCAATTCTGTGAGCCATATTAATGTATATATAGTAACAAATGCAACTACGACATACATGCACCACAGCAATTAATAATGAAAGAGGTACAAGTTGGTTCATCCACACTACAGCAAACACATGTTTTATAATGTCGTTTTACCAAAAACTACAAACCAGCTTTCTCAAAAATAACTTATTCTTAGTTCTCCGGATAACCCAAGATGCACCCATTAAGACTACAGTTGGCAAAATTAATCTATTTTATGCTACCCAACCCGCAAAAAAGCAGGTCGGATTTGGGGTGCCCGCAGATTCGGTTTCACTTTTCCTCTTTGTGTTTACATTCACTGTCAACAAAGATATACAACAAACTTAGAGGGAGAGAAGGAAGGAAATACCTGACCGAGACCATGAAGTTTATATAGCCAGTATGGAATAGGCTTCCCATCCCAACCCATAGGCAACTTAAGAGGATTGTAGATCTGCTGATCTTCATCGTCGCTTTCAGTATCTGCTTGTGTATCTTCCTGCATCATATTTTCACGGGGATGGAGCAAGTTCACATCAGAAACAATAATGAACTGCAAATATACTAAGAGAAGGAAATATATTCATATTATAACTTTTTGTTCCCCTCGACTTTTGCAAGACCCAAATGAATCAAAGGTAACATAATGCAGTTTAAACTTGAACCAACCTCCTCTCGTTCTGCTTCAATTTCCTCGTATGTCAGAGCTTGCTTCTTCTCAACATTCTCTTTTGTAAGGTCAATTACCTGCACGATACCACAGAAGACCAAAGCAAATTGTATTTAGAACCACAATACACTACAAAAATGTTGAACAATTTACCTTGTGCTTATAATATTCTTCCTTAAAATTAAAAAAGAAAGCTAGGAAACATGCAATATGCACTAACCTCTTGCAGTAACTCGCAAAGCTTTCTCATTTTTGTTTCCATAAGAGCAATTTCTTTCAAGCTGTCAGCTTGTCTGGAGGCTGCATCAGCACCATTCTGTTCTGAGCGACGTGGACCTTTGGCAAAATGTTTCTTGTCCAATTTTTCAAGAGGTGTGTTCTGCACAAATGGAATAGAGAAAATTACTTAACGTTAGTCAGGATATAAAGACCCCTCCTATTAGAAACAGGTGCACAGGGTAAAATGGTGAACATTTATAGATGGAATACAAGTTTTTAAAGGGGCTAAAGGGCCATATTTAACTATTACAAACACAGTAACAGAGCATCATTCTATACTAAAAAGTATTCTCCCCAGGGGCATTCACTAAACCAGTGAGATCTGAAGACATTACCTCGATGAGAACAGGCATCCATAGCTATTTCTAGTTTGACGAATATAAGGTTGTGTTTGTATTCTTGGATTTGATTTGAAATTCATGAATTGAAATTTGGGATTTCAAAGACAAATATAATGTATGAAAAACTATAGAACTTCAAAAGACAAGGTAAGATTTTTCATTTTAAAATCTCATGTTGTAGGCATATTTTGAATCCTATTGGATTTTTGCCAAATCCAAATTCTTTGTGCATCCAATCATTGGATTTGAATAAAATCCAGAAATCTAATTCAAATACCCAAACAGAACATAAAGGAAGATTCATTTCAGCATCTATAGTGAGTCCAGGCATGATGGAAAAACATTTTTACAACAAAAAAATGGTGACATGTTTTTTCAGGTGTCTGACACGTGTCTCGGAGTGTTGTTATCCCACACATGTCCGGCACTCTCTCCAATTAGCATGTCAGTGATCATACATTATTCTTTCTTGTTATTATTACCAGTTCATTACTGCTTTTCTGGAGGGTGAAAATAAGCTTTTCCTTACTGCGGAACATAACTGTCTATTGTTGCATCTCCATCATATATATTAGTCATGAATTTTAATTACAAACATCTATCAATTTATTTACTCTTTCCTTAAATCATATACTGTTGAGCATGAGAGCAAGATCACAGACCTTTGTAAGGAAAAGCCTTTCTGCTCGTTGCTGGACAGTACCACCTGTCTTCAGTCCCAATGCAGCCAATCCCTGCCAAGCAACACAGTGGTCACAAGGTTGTAATTAAAAAATTATAAAAAATATCATGTTGTCAATATTTTTCAGAATTAATATAGACTACAATCTAACATCTTAGACATTAACGATTAGAAATGTTTACAGTCTATGCAAACTTTGAATGTTGACATAGACAACAAACACATATAGGAAACACTTGCAACTTTACGATGACATGAACCCCATGGGAAGGACAAGATATCCGTCCGCTAAAAGCACTGGAAAGAATAATATGTCAATAGAGGATCGTCCTTACCTCCTTTAAGGTTTCAGGACCCAGTTCCATCAGCTCTTCTACTGTGCTATAAAAATCAAGATCAAGCTGAGCTGAAACATGCCCATTTTCTTTATTCTCAATTTCCCATCCTGGTACTTTTCCACTTCCCCATTGCTCTTCAAATTCAGTTACAACCTGCCGACGAACCACCATACACAATGAGCAAACATATGAGGAAAGCTATAAACAAAGAAGAGCATGGTTCAAAGTAATTGATGAAGTCGTCTTCATATCTGACAAAAGATTTAACAGTAGCCCATTAAATTTTTGGTATTTCAATATGCAAATATTTCAACAATCTGATTTAAGGTCAGGACTGAAATTGTGTCAAAATGTTATCTAAGGATCTTAATTCAAGCATAGGCTGCATACACATCGGTAGACCAAAGTTATGAGTCACAAATAAAATTTCCAGCTCATCTGATTAGAGGTCAGGGCAGTAACCAACCTATTAGAAATTTGAACAAGCATGTCGTTTCACAACATCAGTACAGGTATTTTGGTAATACAAGTCGGATGTATGATCCTAGGAAATAAAAGTACAAGAAAATATATCATACAGTGTCCTAGTGACATTCATGTATTACATTAAATTCACAAATGAAGAACTACATAAACTGAGAAGTAAACCTTTGAGAATATTCTATCGAGATCTTGCAATGGCTCTGTCCGTTCAAAGAAATATATGAGATACTCTAGTAAATTCTGCAAGTAATCCCTGTATTGTCTGCAGGAAAACAGAGTTGGATGAGACATTCCTAATTCTCATGTAAATAATTGGCAGAACTAGGAGAAAGACATAAAATAAATTAAACCACAATATAGAGAGGACTGAAAGAGGCAGTCAGTTAAATACTAGCTCATATAGGCCATCACGCCCTATCCACAAGAGAAACTCATAACCCAGGGTTAATAAGTTATTTTGCATTCTGAGATTAAGAAAAAAAAAAAAAAAAAAGAGATTGTTCAACACAGTACCTACTGTTATTTCTTTTACATATCTGTAAAAAAAAAAACAACTCCCCTTCTCTTCATTTCTTATCCCTCTCTGCTCCGAGAGGTGCCACCATCACTACAACCTCCATCATGTATTGCATTCTTCCTTCTGAACCAACGTTTCCCTATCTCACTCATTCTCAAATCTTTCTCCCACCAAATTCATTTTCTTATCCTTTCAATTTCTCTCCATAAAAATACAAATAAAAACAATAGCCTGATACTGGTTCAAATCTAGTAAGCTAAACCAGGTTTGGCTGATGGTTTTCTAAATGTTTTGTAGGTGCTGCTGGATTAGGTAAGGTGAACAAGTATAACATTGGAATCACAATGTATTGTTGGGAAACATTAAGACAACTTTTGCTATGATTTTGTGCAAAAACAATTAAAAATTGGCCTCAAAATACATGATAATTGCTTCAAAGTGGTTTTTTAGAACTTTTAAGAATGTTAAGCGGCATCGATAAGGTTGAAACTCGGCTAACAATAATGATCATGTGTTATTGTCAGAACATGTCGCTTTGATTTCATGACTTTGGCTGATTTAAGGATGTTGCAATGAATTATATTGTCTTGGCAAAATTTTCAAGTTTTCTCACTTATAAAAGATTGGTAAAATCAGCATAATCACAACAGTTAGTATGGATTCACATTTTCTTTGTCGCTATCTTTGTTGTTTTTATGACAGTTACAATTAATTCACTTTTCAAAACATCAGTAAATGGGTTAATTTGGTCTTTTACTGAATACTCAAATGTTAAAGGTGCGCGTATCTGTTTCTGTGAAGCTAGATCAACACATCTGATTACCAAGGTTTAGAGCACAAATAGAAGTGCATGGTGGCATTCATATGGAGTTTAGCAGTGAGTGTACAAATGACTGCCCTTACAACCTATGATACAAATATAAAAATTGACAACCATATTGAATCATATAATTCAGAGAAATATATACCTTGTCAATTTCAGTTTGCGAGGTATTTTATGTGGTTGTGAAAATATACCAAGATAGGCAACGTACTCAATGGGCTCACCAAATTTAGAATTAACATATTGATTGTACAATTCATGCAAGTCTAAATGTCGTCCAAAGGTTTCCTGCACACAAACTCCAGATTGATTGGTAAAATGAAAGAATCCAAGATATTGAACTAATTATTATGTGATATATTATATCTATAACACAACAAAATATTTATTGGTTGTAAAATGTAATTACAAGAAAGGCAAGAGAAAGACCTCCCCGCTGAACTCAATTGCCGGTTCCTCCTTAAGTAAGGCCTCGAACTCATCATTGGTATCAATAACCCGTGCAGATGGATGCTTTCTATGGTACTCACGGATCTGCATATTTGTTAAGTATTTTACACAAAATATTAAAATAGAGTCATTACCAATCAACTAAGATAGCACACCTTCAAAACAAGAAATATACATAAAATGTATGCATGTGCATTTGTTCATACGCATGTAGTGAGTGGGGGCATAATTTATTCCAAAAGATTTCGAGTGTACTTCACAAAGAGGAATATTAGAATGTTTCATGACCGTTCACTAATGTCAATCTTGATTGGAACATGATTATCTTTCTTTGCATCTATTTGGACTATTGATATGGGTTTGCTTACAGGGCATATCTTTAGTAGATATTCAAAGGGGTGGGACGGCTGTATCAATGTCTTTTCGTATCCTCTTCCATGTAATTCCATAATCTCTCTGATTACACTATTAACACACTACCAAATTTTCCACCAATATATAACTTGAACTGAACAGATATATGTGTGATCTTTCCATGAAAAAGACCGAAATGAACCTGTGTCACACTAATAGATCAATACTATATTTTAATTGTTCTACACTTCTACTTTTTTCAGTTATTTGTATACTTACAAAGAATTTCAATCTTAGTACAAGAAATTCAAGTTAAAACTACTTCGTTTACCATGAATTTTATTTACTAATTTAAATACCTAAGGACCAGTATACTCAAAACAGATTAAGCAACCAAAAAGTAACAATTCAAAATTTCAAATCAATATCGAATCACAATAATTACCTCTTTCAATCTATCATAGAATGCACTGAACACATTAGTTCCTGTTGCAGTTTGGCCTCCAAGAGCTGCAATCTCATCCTTCCTCGCATGATCTTTATCTTCGTAGATATCAATCTGAAACAAGCAAAATTTCAAGTAATTGATTGATACAATAGCATAATTATGCTCCAAACCTCACCATTACACGACAATCGGAAGCTACAAAGTTTTAGACACTCTAAACTGATCCTAATACAACCGAATCTAGCTCATAAGCTTTCTAATCCCATTTTCTCAGTAACGAAACAGAAAGTCCGAGAAATTTATTGAAAATGTGTAGGAAAAAACTCACCAGCTTCTCGGTGGTGGCGGTGATAGTATCAATCATGTTGCGAACACGGTGGCGCTGGTAGTGGCGGTCCTTGTTGTTAGTCGTCTCTTTCTGGAGATCCTTCACAATGAGCCTCTCCAGACGCTCCACTTCTTCATGGCCCGCACGCGTCACCTCCAGCAACGTCGACGACATCTTTGGCCGGTCGCCGCCTGGTTCTGCTCCGGCAACTCTCGATTCGCCTAGGGTTTTGGCTTCTCTCTCTCTCGGTTATGCTCTCAGTGAGGTTCGAGAGGGACCGGAGGGAAAATAAAGAAAAATATAACGATTATCTAAGTTTTTATACATAGAAAATTACCGGGTTACAATACGGCGTCGTATTACTCATGTTTCGCCAGTTTTAAAATTACAGAAAATGTAGGGGTCAACATGAGAAAAAAAGGCTTTACAGAAAACTACAGGATTCTGATACGGCGTCGTATTTCTAACGTTTCGCCAGTTTTGTAATTACTGAAAATTATAGGGTCAAAACGATAATAACCCCAAGTTGCATCTCTGTCTGTCTGTCTCTCTCTCTATAGCAGAAACTGTGAAAACTGTTCGAAGCCATTGACGATCAACGAAGCTTTTAGCTTTAGCTGATCCATTGAACAATGTGGAAGTTTACTGGAGGTGACGAAGAGGCGGAGGAGAGCTTCTTGAGCGAGGAAGATTCAGATGGCTTGTGCTCTTCTCTCTCGTATACACAGGTAGGTCGTGCTGTGAAATTTTCATAACTTTTCCGATTCTGTGTATCTTTTGCATCGAAATTGTTCGGATCTTTGATGCTGCTTCATGAATTTTTTTATGAACAGAGAATGTACGGATTCGCCGCCTGTTTGGTGGCTGGTCTGGCTTGTATGCTTCTGGTAGGATTTTTTTTTTCTGATTTTTTTTATCTAGTTTTTGCTGTTTTATTTTCATATGTTGTATAGATATGAATTTTGTTCTTGAATTTTCAGAGATTTAGATGTGGTTTTTAGGAATTTATTTGGCTTTTGATGCATTTGTTGTGGTTTTGCGATTGCTCATGAAAGCTGGAACATTGTTCTTGAAATGGCAATCAAGAGTCTGATGGAATGGAGAAAGTACCAGATGAATATGACATTTATGAGTGTAACGTTTGAGAAAAATGGTTGTGAAAAGGATTGAAGTTTAGTTCCATCTGTTGACATTTTAAACCTTACAAGGTGTTTGATTTAACCTTGACAACTTTTGATCGGTTATTCACTATTAGGTGGTGCTTATGATTCCATGTCTACCAAATCGTGCAGCTTTTGCTTGCAGGATACTCATTAGTCAATTATCATAGTTTAAGGATGCGCCTTTTTATTGGTAAAAATACGAGATGAATGTTTTGTGCAAGTCTTGTAACCTTACGTGTGTGCTTCTAAGTTTCTTGCTCTCATGGTTTTGCTGTAATTCGTTCTCCACGAATATTGCTCGTGGAAAACCTTGAGGTATCGACATCAAGCTTCATAAAAACCTGATGAACACATCGCCTTTGCTCTAGAGAAGTCCTTCATAAAGGAACATAATTAATATGTTCTTGTTTGTCAAATCTTCAATATTTTCTATTGTATTTGCATAGCATAAACTATTTGATTCCATATGTTCACACCACGCCTCTTAGTCTTAGTAGCTACTGAACTCTAAAGCATATTAGTTAGCTTAATCTGAAAATGTATGTCTACGGGGATGACGTATCTGAAAATGCTTCTTTTATTCTGGTGTGATATGAATCACATATATTTCTTTTTCACTTTGCGTATTGTTTACTGCTATGGACCTCTGGTCATTGTGATATATCTTCGTACCAAATGTGCTCCAATGGAATCTTGTATGGCTGAGTCAAAATCATATTTCCTTTACCGGTACCTTGATGATGAATAGGTTCTTCAATCAAATTTTGTTCTTTACTTTTATGTTGAAGTGTCTTGAGTACTTGTAGTTTTAAATACTAGTTTTTATATTTATTTATACTTGTGTTTTTTGAGTTGTTTGTGGTAAACTCTTTGGTTTTTTACTAATTACTAGAGAAATACTCTCTCTCTCTCTCTCATAGACACACACACACCCTCGTGAAAAAGGTTCTACAACTTAGTTGCTGAATAGCAACATTAAAATGTAACACCTAGTACATTTAAGCTTATGGGTTATGACAATTCCTCTTAACCTTTTGTTTCTTTTGCAGTCAATGGTAGTTTTTTCCTTGCCTATCAAATTTGCAGTATTATTCACCTTTGGGAACATGTTGGCTGTTGGAAGGTAGGCTATTAATTAATTAATTGAGTACAGCAGTGAGCTTCAACAATTCATGCTTGGGTAGTCACACTTGAAACAACTAACAGGCTTAATATATATTTGTGATTTGTATTTCCCATGCTTCCAATTTTGAGGAGCAGATACTCTTAGTCACTTTCAGGCGGTTGCTTGTTGACAATATATTTTTCTTTCAACTTCAGAGAAAGTAAGCACATTTGCTTATTTTTGTCGGATTGAATTCCGATATCTAGAAATCAAATCGCCTAAACCTCCTATGAAAAACATAAGAGCCATACTAGTCTGGCTATTGCAACACCTAGGAGATAACTAGAATGAAATCATAAGCACATATTGAAATTTTTTCTGGGTTCTAGTTCAACCTGGTAGATCTTTGTATTATTCTGTTTTTTTTTTTTTTTGTCTGTGTGTATATTCTAACTTTTGTTTGTGTTTGGCAGCACAGCTTTTCTCATTGGACTCGTGCAACAGATGAGAATGATGTTTGATTCTGGCCGTGTTGTTGCAACATCTATCTACATTGGATGTGTTGTTATAGCGCTTATCTGTGCACTCTGGGTAAGCCTGCTATCCTGTTCAAGTGGAACTGCAATAACATTATGAAGAAAATTTTGTTAATTCTACAACCTTGGAATCTATAGTTGCATGGGGGGGGGGGGGCATCTTCCCAAGTCCATGTGTGTCGGGAAAATATGCCCTTCTGTCTTCTTTTCTGCATCACTAGTCATGACCATTCGATAAATTATATGAAATTTGGATAATATTATTTAACGTGACAGTTTATCCTACATACACGCCAAAATATAGTATCTGTTTTGATTACTTCAGTCTTGAAAAGCATTAAACAAAATGAAGTGGTGAAATCAGCTATCGCCCTTTGTCTTCACAACCTCTCTATCCCTACGGTGTCTTTGGAACTGTCTTTAAGGGTCATTGTCTTCAATGTCAAACATTATATTATGATTTGATTTTTGGAATGGCGCTTACATTTGTTATCCCTTTTGTTGTCTTGCAGATCCATAGTAAGATCTTGACAATCATTGCAATCCTATGTGAGATCTTGGCCCTTATTTGGTGAGTTTGCCTTTCTACATTTTGCTAACTGATTCGCTCATATGTTCAATGACCAAGTAGATTGGGATGAAAATTTGCGGAAAGGAAAGAAAAGTACACTATATTTCACTTTCACTTTGTCACTAGTCTATTGATAAATGATAATTTTGAGTACAAGCTCCTGGTCCGTGTTCAACTTAGAGTTGGCAATACAGATTTCAAGTCGGGTCGGGTCGTGCTTGGGTTGCCCGGCTCGAACCCCCAATATGTGGGTCTAAATCGTCAGCTCTAGTTCAACCAGATAAGTATATGTTGAGATCTTTATCCCTATCCCTAAAAATGGCGGGCCTAGTGCACAAGGCTCTCATCCTTGTGGCGTCTAGGACGATAATTCGTGTATTCAGCCTTACCCCTGCTATAGCAAAGAGGCTGTTTTCCTAACTTGAACCACGACTTCATAGTCACAAGGCAACAACATTACTGTTGAGCCAAACCCCACTCCCTTGCATTGCTAATACTTTCATGATAACCTAACCTTGTCTCGGTTTGAGCTGTTGCAGGTACAGTCTAAGTTACATCCCTTTTGCTCGGAGAATGGTTTCTGAATTGATGGTCCGTTTCTGCGATACTGAGTTATAGGCAATGCATCTTCAAAGCAGCCATCTCCTGAAGTTTTGGTATCAGCTTCATTCTTTTTCATATATTGTTGTGATGTTTGTGTAGTTGCACTTCCATTTGAGTTCTGATCGATCACACATAGATTCAAAATCTTTGATATTCATTTGAACCCTCCTTATATGTATTATTCATCGGGTTAATGGTTGTTTGTTGATTAATACCATTCATATGTATTCTTCGGTTTAATGTTACCAATGATATACGAACTTTTAATACATCGAGCACAAGTGTTGTGGACCATTACGGGCCGTAAACCAGCCAAATTTGTATTGTGGATGTATATACTTGGATGAGAACAAAATAAAAAGCAGATTTTGTATTAGGAATTGGAGCTTTTGGGCTTTTCAGCATGTGTATCCAATGCTCATTTGGATTTTCTGGTTCTGGCCCAATATAAACAGTACCAAGTTTTTTATTAGACCTACCAAGGTTTTCCAACTCATATTTTTTTTAATCGGATTTCAAGTTTTATGTGTCCACTGTGTGTTTGTCCGACCCGAAATTAGATTGACTCTATTTTATACAATCTAAAGTTGCAAAATATAGATCGAGTTTCGAGTGCAATTCAAATTGTCACTTCTATTTGTAACTTGATCTATGAGACTTGTACCCCAAATAAAGTATAATCCATTGCAATTGTGGGAAATATAATTGGGATTAAAATGATAAGAAGAAGCTCTTATTAATTGTTGTGTAATGGAATAATGGATTGATTAGGTGCAAATATAGATAATGTGATATGATATATGATGTATAATTTTTGTTGTTGTTGTTGTTGTGATATTGACAAATGAAATGATATAATTGTGATGACAATAACTTTACACCAAAAACATGTGAAATTAATGTACATGACTTTTATGGCCAAAAACCAAAGCTACCTTAAAACCTAGCTACCACTATAACAAACACCTAACCACATCAATGGCACTATCTTAACTACCAACAAAACTAACTTCTTTCTCCAAAATTTATGTGTACTTCTACTTGTGATCATATTCCTACATGTTGGCATCTACTTCCGCACGTTTTACTTTATTTCAGGTTTTAGAAAATTTCACGACATTCAACTGCAAACAAGTCTTTTCGTTAATCTCTTCACTAGTGAATCAGATGTGAGTTTAATGAGTTGATGTGTGTAATATAAACGAAAAGTAATAGTGGAAGAATTTGAGTAATTAATGGGTGTTAATTTGAAATTTTTTTTTTTTTTTTGAAAGAAGAAATTCTAAAAATCAAACATAAGTAAAAGAAAATTAAGAAACTATGCAATAACTATTTATAATTCCTAACCAAAATTATAACTTAAAAATCAAGAAAATTTAAACTTAATTTGTTGTTATCACTATTGAAACTCAATAATACTCCATCTCCTATTTCTAAAAGTTAAAATTTGAAATGTTTGTCATGTGATATTTAATAAGTAATTAAAGGATAAAAAATGATATCTAGTCTCATTTAAATTAAAAACATGTATCTTAACTTTACCTTTTTTTTATCCTATTAATATTTCTTTTGCAATAGCTTTTCAACTAAAATGAAACACATGTAATTAGGTGGAGCAATTAAGCTTTGACTAATCAAAAGGTTTAGAGAATCCTAATGATGTATTTTATTTTATTTTCACTTTACTTTATTGCCACTTCACATTAATAAATAGCTATAAAAATAAAAGGTAAATAGAACCTACTATTATTTGCCCATTTGGGTTGGTGGCAATAGTTTTGACTTTTCACATGTGATGATTTTATTTATTGTAATTTTGTGAACATAAAATTTTCCAAAAAAAACAAAATAATAAGCACACTACTAGTCACAATCATCATCAACCCCTCCAAATAAATATTTCTAACTACCCACTTGTATTGATCATGTTGTGGATCTTCCATCAACTATTTAAAAACCCACCTAACACCCTCATTAATTAAATAAATGATAAACAATATTAATGATAAAAATAATAAAACTATAAAGAAAAAAAAATCATTGACTAAGAATAACTAATGATGGTACTCAAAATAATTTGATAATTGGATTCTCTCCATCTCCATGAGATTTGTGCTTGTTTTTTTTAAACCATGTAACTCAATCATGTCCATTATCTATTTAAAAAAAAAAAAGAATTAAATTGGGTCAAGATATTTTCAACAATAATTTACAGTAATTACTTAATTTTTTTTTGTAAACAGTAAACAACTTGAATTTGAAACTCAAAACTCAAAATATGGCTCGTAAACGGTGAATTTGGATACACGAAATAGACTCAACTTATTTTTTGTTGGATTTGTCATTCCAAATGTGCAAGTGAGCCGGTAACATGTATTCAGTATGGCACTTTCCATAACAAACTTACATAAACTCGCTTGCCATTTATGGATCGGAGAAGTGTTAGGTATTATCGAAGTGAACTCAATAAACTTGTATTCGAATTATTAGATTTAAAATCTGAATTGTCAGTTCCACCTTCTAATCTCAAATACATAAGAGACAAAACAAGCCTAATCTATTTGTTCACCAAAATGTATACTATATATATGGTGTGTGATTGTGGCTCTTAAGAGACTTATTGCCCTTTAGTGTTTGCAAAGAGTAGAGGTCATTTAGTCAACCCTCTAGCAGGGAAGAGACTCCTCAACTCACCAAACAGCCAATCTCACTCTCAAGACTTTTAACAAAATTAAATATTAATCAAACTTATTTTGTTACTCAAAGTAGATTGAACAATTTGGGTCGAGTTTTTTCTAGTTCGAGTTGAAATGCATAAATTCGTATTTGTTCTAAAATAGTTGTGAATTTATTTGGATCGAGTCTTACATGCACAATATGTACCAAGATATGTTGAGCCAAGTGGTTAATACCACTTTAGATTCCCTCTGAGGTCTCAAGTTCGAGCCTCCTTGTCAACGGTATGGGGTGTGATTTGTGGGGTGGCGTTTAGGGTGACGCTCCCAAAAGGAGTGAAAAACATTGTTACTTCGAGTATGATGTCCCGTTGCTGATAAAAAAAAACATGCACAATATGTGAATTAATGTATATTTACCGGCTTAACATAAGAAATTTCACAGAAGACTCAACTCGAGGTTGGCTCTATTTTACGTGATCCGAGCTTGTAAAATTTTGGGTTGAATTTTTTATGACCGCGGAATAAAACCCAAATTATCGACTCTAACTTCGAGTTCCAAAATTATTATTTTTTAAGTGACTCAACCAATTGCCAACTTGTTCATGTCTTTTTCTCATACCATCTATTCTGTTTACCATATAATATACAATAAAAATAATAGCTCAATCTGCTCCGAGGAGCCACATTTTTCTTCTCCTCCAAACATCAAATTTTATTACATTTAATTATTGTTTAAAACGTTTATTTAATCACATAAAAAGACAATAAATATCAAATATTACTTTTCTTGATAACACCCCAGCACTAGCCAATAACTTTATCATAGTCATATGCATAAAAAACTTTATCATAGTTATATATGTTTTGATACAACTCCTACTGAATAGTGACGGACAAAAAGGGCGAAAATAATTTTATCTTTTAAAATTAAATAAAAGTGACAAAAACAACTTTTAAAGATCGACTCCAAAAATGCGAAATTACGGTCTATGCAATCAACCAATTAACTTTAGCACAACTAATTTGTTTCATTAGCCCGTTTCGCTCGAGTCTCGAGTAAACAAAGTTTTGTTTTTGTTTCATTTTAAAAATATTACTCCCCCGTCCCAAAATGAGTGTCTTGTTTCTATTTTTTGCAAAAATTAAGGACTATCAGATAATTTAATGTGTTTTCAATATTACCCTCACTTTCCCTTCTACACCCCATGTGCAGTTCAGGTTTTCCTTTAGTGCATAAGTGATAAGGGTAATATGGGAATAATAATAATATAATAACCTAAAAACAGAAACATGACACTCATTTTGGGACAAAAAATTTAGATAAACAGGACACTCATTTTGGGACGGAGGTAGTAGCAGTTTTCTTCAAAAGGAAAAAAAATATTAGCATTTGAATTTAAAGTTGTTCTAACTTCTACATCATCTTAGTAAAATTAGAGAATAAGAACATAAAACTTTCTTTGGTCTTATGTTTTATGATACTAAAAATGTCCATATGCAAGTGAAAGCAAAACTTTGAATGTCAAATTAATTGGGAATGTGTCATTGAAATTAGGCAATGGATTTGGTTGTTAATTATAGTCATTTTTCATGACACCTTTTGAGCAACACTAAATAAAATGAACTATAAATTAAATAGTTGCAAAAATATATGCATATGATTAGAAACACTTCACTATTAAAGTTGTCCTTTTCCATTGTGCATGTAGCTTTTTGCCTTTCCAATCCTCATGAGGCCAATTCTTGATACTTTATGTACATACCAACTTGAGTTTGTTCATTTTATTTTATTATTTTTTCTTTTAACATTTATAATCTTGATAATTGAGACAAATAGTATATACCACTCATACCAATCAACTTTATACGGTGTGCTTGGGAACATGAACTTGATTTAAAATGCTGGATTTGAGCGAAATGAGGTGTTTGGGAACTTCAAGAATTTGGATTTGAATTTGAGTGAAATCCAATAGCATTCAAAACATGCCTAGAACATGAGATTTCAAATGACAGCTCTTACCTTGTCATTTTAAATTCTATGATTTCCCAAACATTATATTTGTATTTGAAATCCAAAATTTCAAATGACGAATTTCAAATCAAATTCAAGCTCCCAAACGCAACCCTAGATTATTTCGTTCGACTTTGGCTTGTTTCTTGTAAGAAATGTTTATGATACATGAGACTGTACGCTTTTCAAGTCTAGATACTAATTCATGAATTGAGTTGGAAGTTGCATATTTCAGCCAAAACGGGCCAATGAATGAGGCACATTGACGTCGTTGAAGTGTTTATACAATATTTTCACATATTGAGGTCGTCTAGAAGACATTTTGGTCATTTTATTATTTTCAATAATTTTAAATTTTTTAATTTTTTTAGAAAAGATTGTGCAATTTCTTAAATTTTAACTAATTTTATTGATATTTTAAAAGTTCTAGAATAAACTATAAAAAATTATTATACCTTTTTCGATTGTGATTTTCAATAAGAGTTGCATTAATTTTATGAACAAATTTATCATATGAAAAAAAAAATATCCATAGTGAAGACAAGACACCAAGCCTACCTAGCCATAGAAATAACAAAATATTTTATTAAAGTCTTAAAACTAAATAAAGGTGAACAATGTTGATTCTATTTGTGATGAATAAAATTTGTCTTTTTCTTTAATTTTGTGAAAAATGTATCATATGCATAAGTCCAATTCAAAATATTTATAATAATAAAAATAAAATATATCCTCTTGTTGGGGCCCACTTGCCCCCTAGATCCTACAATTTTGTGTTGCACAAGAGGGCTAAATGACAATTTAATTGCTAATTTATCTTTAATTAGTTTTAAAAACAAATGTTTATTAGTGCAATTAGTGGACAAGCAACTGCCACCAACTAATTATCTTACTTTAATCAAAGTTCATTAACTTACTCACCATGCTTAATTCGTGTAGCTACCATCGAGCACGAAGCAGCTCAACAATGTTTTTGTTTTCTTTCGGAATACATGTGATATTACAGATTAACTTATCTGAATAATAATTTATTATTCACACTTGGCTCTGGTGCAATTCTAATTGAAAAGAGTGATTGAGTGGCAAATTGTGTATAAATCGTAGTTCTTCAACTATGCAAATATGTCATAGTCAAAGGTTGAAAGATATAAAAATTGCTCAACACTTTGATATAACTCATATTTCAAATCATGTATAGAATAGAATGCGAAGTAAAATAACACAAATATATATATATATATATATATTAAATGATCAAAATGTTATATTCAAGACAATTTCAACTTTTATCGCAATACGTGAATATCAGCATTTAAACGTAAAAATGTTTTACCGCATGCATTAGATCCAAATAAACAATTACAATTTTCGTATGGATTTTAAAAAATCATCTAAAAAACAATATGTCAAAATTCTATTCACTCGATTTTTTTCATTATATTGATTGAATTTTTAAAATATTCAATAATTAATACAAACTAATAATACATTTCTTTAATGGAAAGTAAGAAAAAACAAACAATTAATCCACATGCCCCATGTGTATTTTTAATTAATAGAGCCAATGATCTGTGACTTTGTTTACCAATTTTCATTGTAGCTGTGATTTCTTGAGCATTGTGATTACATATAATTAATTAATTTAATAAATAACCTTGGTCAACTGTAAACTTGGTACAATTATATATTAAAATTTGTTTGTTTATAAATAATAATAATAATAATAATAACAACAACGGAGCTTACAAAACGAAAGATACTGTCAGAGCAAAAAAAAACTATTGTTATTGCTGTGCTCATCTTTGTGGTATTTTTTTTCTAATTGATTAATTAATATTTATTTTCCATTAATCGATGAAAGATATGTAATAGATTTCTTTATAGGGTTTGGAGGTTCGGATCAATATTCTTCTTGCTTCAGATTTGTGGTAAAGTTAATTTGATTAAACAAGTATTAGGGCTTCATTAATTTGATATGATAATGTGATATGGTCTAACGGTTAGGCTGTAATTTCACGGTTTGAGATCGTCTGAAAAAAAATAATATTGTGTTCTTTATAAAACCCATTTTCAAATTCTATTTTTAATAGAAGTATCAATCAAACTTGTTCATGTATTTTCTCTTCTTCAAATAAATATTATAATATATTTATTATACCAACCAAATTATAGGTAACCCATCATGTCATTAATTTTATTTATAAACTAAACTATGCATTTTCCACCACACATATGATATGTTCTTTGGCCATACTTTTCTTTCATTTTAAAAACTATATTATAAATATAAAGTTAGTGAGATACCATATGGTCAAGGAATGGATCTCATGTTGTTTTGAAATTATGTCCCTATTTTAGAATCATAAATATCATTTTCTATGTGAGCATGGGGTTGAGTATTTGTTTTATGAGGACATTATATATCATAAATATACCCACTTGAACATATAATAATTATGTGATTTATTTTTTGGCATTTTAGTCGTATGAAAATAGTGTTAGTACAATGAATTTGAATGAAATTTAAATAAATATCTCTTTGTATATATTTAAATATCAAACAATAATTTATAACTCAAAGTCGGTAACACGTGATCGGTTGGAGAGGATGTGGAGCCCATTATGAATTTGTGACTTGTCTCCCAAAAGTAGTTTCTTTGGGTGTTTGGTCAGGTTTCAGAACCTTTGCTTTCCTGTCTTTCTAGTATGACGTCCTAATAAATCGTGCGCTGGAAGAGTCATGGCATCGACAACCTTTCATTCCCGGAACATTTGGACTTGATCCTCCTCGTGTTCACGCTATAATTAAGTGTACTGAGTCTTGGTGAGCCTTTGGGAAGCTGAGAGGTATTGATCATGAGCTTCGATCAAGGATAAAAAAAAGGTCTTCCATAGTATTCAGAGATGAGAGAAACCGTCAGTCTAATTCCGCCGAGGTGTCCTTTTAAAGACACACATCACTTAATACTTGATCGTTCAACACATGAACAAATTCGATAGCATCACATATATATTTTTTTTATCTATTCTATTATCAAACATAAAAAGAAAGATTAATGCATGTTCATATTCATGTCACTTGATTCTCTGCAGCAAATAGATCTATGTCAGTGGTGCACCACTGCCATGAGAAATATATGATACTTTATAAAGAAAAATAGGTGTTTTCTAGGGAGGTTTACTTGATTTGTAGCAACTATGATGCAAGAACACAAAGAATAAAAGAATTTACAGAAGAAAATAATATATATTATATTATATAGAAGGACAGATATAAAGACATCCTAATTATTATTTCAGTGAAATAATTTTGTCTCCAAATCTAATGAACAATACAGGGAAATGAAATAAATTAATATATTAAAGAAATAATATTCATTGTTGGGTGAAAATGGAGATGAAAAAAAGTGATTTTTACCCACTGGGTGTGGCGCAGTTGGTGCGCTGGGGCTGCGTGAGTGGGAAGA